>JAODAL010059049.1:0-21719 GCA_025379985.1 Phyllomedusa bahiana
TTTCAATACAATGATTGGCTTTTTAAATTTGCGAGGGGAAAGGTAAATGAAGCCAGTTATCAAATACATTGTTGTTTTGATTTTTATTTGGTTAGGAGATAAGCATTTTGTCTCGTCTTGAGTATACAAGTTTCCTCTGGTTAACAACCACCTCTCCTACCTCTTCCTGCAGAATCTTATTGTTAGCAACGACTTTGTAAGTGTAAAATTTTCACTCAGTAGAGCCCTGTAGCCATGCGTATAAATCTCCAGCACTATGTCACTGTAATAGGAATTGCTAGAAACAGCACCATCTAATAAGAAGTGTGGTATGAAGTGGTAACCGTCCCTAACATCTGTGTTTGAATTAATAAGGCTAGGTTCCGCTATTTCTTCTGTCTCAACTATGGACACCACAGCGGAAACCCGACAGGTCCGACGTAATTAATAGAGTCTGTCGGGCACCACGAGTGTCCGTAGTGAACTTAGTGGTATCTTCATTTTTGTTTATCTCTGCGACTGAGGTTCCGAACTCATGTGAACCATGTCTAACTTATATAAAATTGTGCAATGGAAGCTTAATGAAATGGGTTTACATGGTCAAATCTCAGATCACCATGCACAATGCCAAGCCTCTGGATGTTGGTGCAGTGCAAAAGTGTTCTCTAGAGTAATAAAATAAATCACTATGGCAGTCTGATAGGTAATTTTGGTTTAGCCGGATGCCAAAAAAATGCCACCTACTAAACAAGTAGTTCCTGTTGGGATTATTGGTAGAGTAGGGATAAAGATATGGAGCTGTTTTTCAGGGTTGTGGCTCTTATTTCTAGTAAAGGGTAATGTTAATGCCACACTGTACAGACATTTTAGAAGACTGGTATTCTTCTAACTTGGGGAAGGCTTTTTACTGTTCCAGCGTAACTGTTCACTAGCAGAGACAATGAAGACCTGGTTTGAAACGTTTTGTGTGGAGGAACTCCAGTTGCCTGAACAACAGTATCAAATACCTTTGGGATGAATGCTAATGAAGGTCAGAACTTCTTGTTCAACCTTAGTGCCTGACCTCACAAACGCTCTTTTGGCTAAACTGGGAATAAATTCCTAGATACGCACTCACAATTTTGTGGAAAGCCAGAAGAGTGGAGGCTTTTGTAATGGCTATGGGTAGTGGATCTACTGGACCACTGCAAGTGATGGTATAAGCCACGTCGGGGTGCAGAGTCTAAGGGGCCCCTGGTTTTCACCAGAGTTTGCTGCAAGGCGGGTTTGGGCTTGCTGTGGCAAGAGACCCCCAGATCACTACCCCTGATGGAACTTGCTTGCAGTGGCTGACGAGGTGTAGCAAGGTACAGAATTGTATGACAGGCTCATAGTTGGGACAGGCAGAAAGGTCAGGGCAGGTGGCAGGAGAGAAGTAATAGTCAAGGGACAAAAGCAGGAGGTCAGGAACCTGGTAGAGACAGATGCACTCAGAAAGCTTTCCCTAAGGCAAAGAGGGCATATAGATCCGGCAAGGGTTAAGAGGAAAAGGCAGGCTTTAAATTTTACAGAGCGAGCAGGTGCGCGCCCTAGAGAGCAGGGATGCACACACTCGCTGACACAGAACAGCAGGGAGTGAGGAGAGGTGAGTCCAAGCGCGGACACATCGTAACGAGTGTGCTCATGGCCCCAACATGCTGGTTGCGGCACCACTCATGTCCGTAGCAGCATGGAGAGAGATATGGGGGCACCCGCGACCCGAAGTGTGGGGGTCAGCGGGGACACCTGTAACAGCTGTTATAGCTGCAAAAGTGGGTTAGTAAACCTATGATTTTAAAATGGAGTCCAACAAGTCAAGTTAACGGCAGATGTCCATGTATTTAGGGGACTAATTTTGTATCTTAAAATCAGGAAAATTATTTTTAATTACATCCCCAAAAATGTTTACTTAAAGGTGTTGTGTGAAAAACCAAAAAAATAAGAAAAAATAAGGGAAAGGAACATTAAAAATAAGCAGTAAATCATGTCACAATTAGTGATATACAATTGCTGTTTAAAAACATAATTGTCACGGGTGGGCCGCGACCCCCCCCGGGGTCGGGGGCACACCCGCAGTCTCCCATAGGGGAACCGCCGCCCGCTGGGGGGGTGGGCGCGCTCACCCGGCCGGGCCCCCGGCTCTCTCCTACTACCCCGGCCGCGCTCCTTTTTGCAGTTCAGGCCCCCGGGCGCGCGCGCCCCCCGACATCTAAGGCCGCGCCGCCGCATTTGCGAATTTTAAAGGGCCCATGCCGTAATTGGCTATTGCCGGTCATGCCCTTTTTTTAACCCTGCCCCCTTTCCTGGGGTCTTTGCCGGATCTTTAGTGCCATTGTTCCCTATAGAAAAAGCGTTCAAACCCTTGTTCCTGATATACCGTTTTGTACCTTTACTTCCGTTCCTTCCACGCTTCTTGCCCCCTCCCTGACCTTGTCCTGCCCCACGACCACGAATCTGTGCCCCCTCCCTCCCTTTTCTGCCTGCCCGATACGACCTGCCACGATTCTGCACCACGCTATACCCGGCTCCCCACCGCAAGAAAGTATCCCCAAAGGGGGGGACCTGGTAACCCCGCCGCGCAAGTCCATCCCCTTTGCGGCGGGCTCGGGGTAAAAACCGGGACCTTTTTAATTTCCGTTCCCCGGGCTTACACCATCGCTTCGGTGGTCCAGGGATCCACTTCTACGCCCCGGGTACGTGACAGTAAGATCCGGCCCATGGACCCCGCCAAGGTCCCTTTTGCCGTCTGACGCTGCCCCCACCGCCATTGTGGCTCACAGTCCACAACACTCGCCCAGCAAGCCCAGCAACTGGGCATCTCTCCGCCATGATGCAGCAGCTCCTGGCCGCTTCAGCAGAACAACCCCTCCCTGGCTCCCGCGGCCCCACAGCCCCGGCTCCAACCGGGTCCAGGGCTCCGTCTATCTATGCCGCCCAAAATTCGTGGGGACTCCAACCCCTCAGGGGCTTTATCACCCAATCTCCCTCACATTGATTAAGGGGGCCAACCAATTTCCTACCGAAGGGTCAAAGGGTGGCGTTCGTGTAAGCCTTCCTCCGGAAACCCCGGGCCGGGGTACCCCCTTGGACGGGGACGATCCGGTCACAGCTAACCTGGCTTCTTTCCCTACCGAGTTCCGGGGCGTTTTCGGGAACCATCCGGGTTTTGTCTCCGAAAACGCCTGCTAAATTACTTTCAAGGGGGACTCATCTTAGGCGATTATGCCGTACGGTTCCGATTTTGGCCCCCCCGGTTATCGTGGAATGAAGCGGCGTTGACTGCCCCCTTTTAAAAAAAGGGCCTCTCCAGCCGCATAAAGGATGTTTACCGCCCGGGTTTCCCCCGTTTCCTTAGTCCCTTTATCTCCCTGGCCACTGGGATTGACATCCGTTTCTCGGAACGCCGGGAGGAACTCCGGCTGGAACGGGGAAAGCTAGACCCCGTCTCTTCCTGTTGGCCCCAGATTTCAAACCGCCTCAGTTGCCCCCGCCACCTGCCCCAAGGGGCCTGGGGGGGATGGGGCCCAAACCTGTCTAAAACTGAGCTGACCAGAAGACTTGAGGGGAAATCTTTTCTGTCTTGGAGTGCAGCCCATTTCCGCAGATCCTGCCCACTGGCCCCTCACGTCCCGGGGAAAACGGGCGCACCTAGGAATAGGAGAGGCTCCCTGGGTGAGAGAAACCCCTCTTCCTCGCCTGACCATGCCCGTGATCGCGGGCACTGTGTCTGGGCCCTTTTTCAGGCACGTTTGGGGTCTGCCGAAATTTTTTTTGGACCTCCCCCTGGTATCCCAGCAAAAACCTCCCTGTGATCCGCCGGGAGAACCCCCCTCTCCTCGGTCAGGGGAGAGATTCTAAAGGATCCAATTCGGTTCCAAACTGACCCCGGTCCAACAATTTGGGGGTGTTGCATAAGGGAGTTGCGTTCTACGAAAAAAAAAAAAAAAAAAAAAAAAACCCCGTTTCCTCCTCGTCCATTCTCCGGGGTCTCCCGTGGCTGCAACCCCACCTCCCGTGCTCGATTGGCATGGGCAAGTCCTAAGTGGGGTAGGGAGGTCTCTGCTGTTTGGGGCACCTGCCCGTGTTTTTCCGCTTCTTGGGGGGTGTCTAAGCCCTGACGGGTTTCCCGCCCATCCCAAAACCTTTGCAGAGCTTTCCGAGAAGCAAGCTGAACTTTTGCCGCCCCATCGCCCTTACGACTGTCCTTTGATCTTCTGCCCGGGACGTCCCTCCACGTGGCAGGGTGTACCCCCTGTGGTACCTGAGACCTTGGCTATGCACCTATATCAAGGAAAATTTCCCAGAGGGGGTTTATCCCAAGTCCTCCTCCCCAAACGGGGGCCGGGGGTTTTTCTTCGTGGTAAAAGGAGGGTAGTCTGCGTCCTTGCATGACTATCGGGGCCTCAACAAGATTACGTAAGAACCGCTATCCCCTCCCTTATCACGGAACTCTTTGACCGCTACGAGGTCCAAATTTTTTACAAAACGGGCCCTTTCGGGGGGGGCTTTTTAAATTATAGGGGAACGTGAGGCGACGAATAAAGACCGCTTTCAACCCCCGCGACGGGCACTTCGAGTCCCGGGTCATCCCCTTCGGGCTCTGCAACCCCCCGGCCGTCTTCCCAAGAATTGTAATGACATCTTCCGGGACCTACGTAACATGCGTGGTTGTGTATTTGACGAATTCTGGTTTTCCCCCACCTTGAATCCCATCAAGTTCACGTCCCGGGTCCTCAGACGAAAGGGTAAACCGCCTATATGCCAAACTTGAAAGTGCCAGTTTCATCAGCAAGCCCCCTTTCCCTGGGGCACTCATTTCTGACAGGGTTACAGATGGATCCCGCGAAGTTGTCTGCCGCCCTACAGGGGGCCGCGTCCCGTGGGTCTCCGACCATACAAAATTCCCTGGGGTTCCCAAACTTTTAAGGAAATTTATACCACATTTTTCCTCGTGGGTCCCCAAGTGGCTTTTAACCAAAAGAACCAAATCCTAAGCTTGGCCCCAGCGGCAAGGAAGCCTTCTCTAAGTTTAAAAAAAGGCCTTGCCTCGCGCCGGGTCTCTCGCCTGATACTGAACAACCATTTTTTCTCGAGGGCGAAGTCCCGGGGGGGCCGGGCCATACCTCCCCGAAAGGGCCCCAAAAGGGAAAACCCTCACTTGCGGGGGGTTTTTTTCGAAAAAATTTTTCCCCGGCTGAAAAGGGAAATACTCTATCGGCGACCCGGGGAATTTCTGGCCATCAAGTGGGTTGGAGGGGTGGCGGTTTCTTTGGAGGGGGTCGTCAATGTCAGATCTATACCCACCATAAAAACCTGCTGTAAACTCCAACTGCCCAACCTTAAATCCACGCCGGGTCTTGTCTCTCTTCTTCTCCCGGTTTTTAAATTTTTCATTCATTTTCGCCCGGCGGACGAAAAGTCAAGGCCGCCCCTCTCCCCGTGCTTCGGTGTTACGGGGACAGTCCCCCTCCACGCACAATTTTCCCCAAACGCTCTCTCTCCCCCCCTGTTAGTCTGCAACAAAACCCCCCGGGAAGACTAGTCCGTCCAGCTCTTTTGGAAGAAGAATTGTCATGGGGGCATTTCCCCGTGTGCGGGGCACCCCGGGGTACAGGGTCCCGCTCCTCATCTCCCGTTTTTAAATTGGGAGCCTACCCAGGATGTTCGGAGTTCGTGGAGGGCCGGCTTCCTGTGCCCGGAACAAGTCTCCTCCCTCCAAAAACCGGGGGAGGTCTGCTCCGCCCCTACCCATACCCGCTTCCTTGGGGCCCCTGTGGGCCAGGATTTTATCAGGATTCCCTCCCCCTTTCCGCTGGCAACACCGTGATCTGGGTGGTCACTGACCATTTCTAAGATGTCCCACTTTACCCTTGCCGGGGCCCACCCTAGCTCCTCGCCTTTCCAGCTATTTTTTGCATATTTTTCGGCTGCAGGGTTTTCCCGGGAACATAGTGTCGGACCGTGGGGTTCAATTTTTTTTCCAATTCTGGCGCTCCCTCTGTAACCCAAATACAAATAAAATGGGCTTTTCTTTTCCCACCCACCCCCAGTCCAATGGGGAGGTAGAGAGAGAAACCAGACCCTAGGTTTTCTACCTGCGCCACTTTGTCTCGCCGCCAGATATTGGGCCAGTTGTTGCCCTGGGCCGAGTTTTTGTATAATCATTGGGCCGGATCTGCTGGTGTGCTCCTTTCTTTTTTTGCTACGGGCACATCCCCGCCCCCCCCTCCCCTTTTTTGCGCCCTCGGAGGTCCCTGCGTGGAAAGCTGGTCCCGGGCCTGACAGCTTCCTGGAAAAAAGACTCGCCATTCGCTACTCCAGCCCCCCCCGCCCAAGCTAAGCCGACAAAAAAACGAAGATCTCCGCCAACCTTTTCCCCAGGTGACAAAGGTGGGGTTTTCGGCTAAATATATACTTTCAAGGGGTTTCCCCCTAAACTGGGTCCCCGGTTCCTGGGCCCTTCGAGGGGCTCAAGCGCATTAACCCGTAGCTACAACTCCGCCTTCCCCCATAAGGGTCCCGAACTCCTTCCATTCTCCCTGCTAAAACCCGGGCTCCCTTAATGCTTCTCTCGGGGACTTTTTCCTCCCACTCCTAGGGCCCACACCCCCGAGTCTTTACTGTAAAGGAGATTTAATAGAAGACTTTTAAGGAACGATTTTTTTTCATTTGAAAAGGAGGGGGTTCGGGGCCCAAGAAGGTCCGGGGCCAGAAAACAAATTCGGATGGGGAAATAAACAGAGGTTTCCCCCGGACCAAAGGAGGGGAGGCCAAAGGGGGGGGGGGTACTGTCACGGGTGGGCCCGCGACCCCCCCTCCCGGCGCGGGGACCCCCGCGTCCCCGCACTAGCGCACCGCCCCCCCCAATTTTTGGCGGGGGGGCGCGTCAACCCGGCCCGGGCCCCTCTCCCTACTTACCCCGGGCCCCGCTCCTGTTGCAGTCTCAGGGTCCCGGCGCGCGCGGGCCCCACTCTAAGGCGCGCCGGCCCGGGATGCGAGAAATTTAAAGGGCCAGGTACCGGGAATTGCTATTTCCGGTCACGCCCCTTTTTAAGCCCGCCCCTTCCTGGGTCGTTGCCGGGTCTTTGTGCCATTTTGCCTAAGAGAAACGTTCTAACCTTTTTTCCTGATTACCGTGTACCTACCCTTTTTTCCGTTCCTCGACCCGCTTCTTGCCCCCTGCCCTACCGTGGGCCGTCCACGACCCCCCGAATCTGGCCCCTTCCCTGCCTTCTGCCTGTCCCCCCTACGAGCCCGCCTGACGATTTTGCCCCCCACGCTAACCCCGGCTGCCACCGCAAGAATCACGTCAGGGGGGACGGGCCTGGTTTGACTCCCGCCGCAGCAAGTCCATCCCCCTTTGCGGGGGGCTTGGTGAAAACCCGGGGCCTACTTAATTCCGTTCCCCGGGTGGCTTACACCATCGCTTGCGGTGGCCCCGTGGTCCACTTCAGTCCCGGGTCGGACAAAATATCAGCATTTGGATCTTTCCCCTTATGGGCAAGTGGGGGGGCTTGCAGTTGCTAGGGCATTTTATGATAAAAACATTTCCCACAACAGCTCCTTCCTCCCAACTGAGCTATAGATTCTATATACTACATCCACAACAAATTATTTATATATGTAACAATGTATACACATGTATTTATGCACACTTTTATTTGAAAGTCTCCTTTCTACACTGCAGAGCTATCCCAAAACCATAAGTCTCTCGGCCGATTGAGCACGAAACATCTCAGTTATGTCAGTCAGCTTAACCAGGGAATTTGCTCATTTCCTCGCTGTACTTCATTTCCCGGGGAGGTTCTGCACAGGAAATAATTATCCCCTAGAAAAAACGAGCATACTTTTCTAACTTTAACTATGTAGGCATATTATCATTAAGACATATAGTTTATGTATTTGTTTTTCTTCTTTTCCCAGAGAATCCCTATAAAAGGGTGTTCCCATCATAGGCCATCAAAGCCTGATAAAAGCAGGTCCCACCTCTGAGACCCGCACCTATGTTAAGAACGGGCCTGTTAAATTACGAAGTAGAATAGCGAGCTGGTTGCAGTCCATTCTGTTCTATTACTTTCAGGGGCACTATCCCAGGATAAGTGGAGGTCCCAGCGGTGAGACCTGCACACAGGGCCGGGACGACGGATAGGCAAAGGTAGGCGATCGACTACGGTGCCTACCTCTGCCTGTCCCTAAGGGGCGCAAACAGGGGCCCCGAACGTCGCAGAGCTCCAGGCCGCTGCCATGGGCCTGGAGCGCCGTTGGCCTCTTTAGCTGCATGTGCATCCGCTGGACGCACATACAGCTGCGGGCTACTGCGGAGCAGAGAGCGAGCGCTCCCTACTCCGCAGACAGTGTCGGACCCGCTCACCGGAGGATCGCTGGATCTTCCGGTAAGCCGCAGGGCCGACACAGCGGGGCCGCCGGGTCCTCATAGCACTGAGGACCCGCCGCGGCCCCGTGCGGCTCAGCTAGCAGCGTTGCGATGAAGTGATGTCATCGCGACGCTGCCTCTCCTCGGGCACACAGCGCGTCATAGGCCGTGCGCCTGAGGAGCTGCCGGAGGAGCGTCCAGACACTGGAGGCGTGATGACATCATACACGCCTCCAGTGTCAGACTGAAGAGGAGCGCGCGGCCGGGCAGAAGAGGAGCGTGCGGCTGGGACAGAGGTTAAGGTGAGTATTAATGTTGTTATATTTTGCCTGTAGCCCCCATAACACCTGCCTTGGCCCCATATGCCTGCCTGAGGCCCCATAAACGGCTGACTCTGGCCCCCATACGCCTGCCTGTGGCCCCATTCGCCTGCCTGTGGCCCCCATCCGCCTACCTGTGGCCCTATATGCCTGCCTGAGCCCCCATATGCCTGCCTGAGCCACCATATGCCTGCCTGAGCCCCTAGCTATATACCTGCCTGAGCCCCTAGCTATATACCTGCCTGAGCCCCTAGCTATATACCTGCCTGAGCCCCTATAGCTATATACCTGCCTGAGAGTGACCCTATATCTATATACCTGCCTGCGTGCCCCTATATTTATATACCTACATGTCTAAGGGGACAATATATACCTGTCTGACTGAGGAGACATATATACATAGACCTGCCTGACTGAGAGGGCATATCTATATACCTGTCTGACTGAGGGGACTTATATACTTATAAGTAAGGGGTTGCTGGAAATGTGAGGATTCTAAGATATTTGTGTCCAAATCCTCAGGGACGAGTCGTGGCCGGGAGAAATCGCATGAAGTGTGAACCGGATGGAGAAGAAAAGGGAGAGTGACGACGCTGATCAGAAATAATGTCTCCGGTGAGTCACTAAATGTAACTGCAGTGTAACCACTTATATGTCTGCAGAGTCTATATACAACTAGTAACTACCACTATATGGTTACTGTATGGCGGTGGTGTAATGTAATCAGAGCTGTATACAACTGATAGTCACATGTGGGGGTTGCGTTCGGTCAGAGTCTGCAGGATTATTTGATCTTTAAGTAGTGATAGTTTTGGTCTTGGTTTTGTAGGAGGGCTTTTAGTAACATCATTCATCTGGTAGATTTGCTCCATGTATCGGTGATTATATTAGTGACTTATTTAGGGTATTACACTGTCATAACGGAGGGGAGCGATTTTGAAAACGCAAATTTTGTCAGCGCTGATTTTCATTGTACAGTGACCGCTGAGGAGATTGACTGGAGCTATGTGGAAATATGCAGAAAATTAGTGACAGGACCTGGCACAGGGGCTCGAGGACCTGCCGCAGGGCGAGAGGAATTAGTGTGTTGTGTGTGTGGGGGGGGGGGGCATTTTTTTTTGGAGCGGAGGGCGGGGGGGGGGGGGCGCCATTGGCTGTACTTGCCTAGGGCACCAAAATGCATTGACCCGGCCCTGCCCGCACATATGAGACTCTGATGGCATATCCAAGCAATATGCTATCAAAGTCTAAGGTGGGAACACCCCTTGTATTTGGGTTCAAGAATTGATGATCCAGTGAAGACACTGGATATTTTTATGCATAAAATAACATGGTACAAAGCCATTCATTTTTCAGGCTGAACGCACAACCTATTACCTTGAAATTTTGAGTTTACTGAACTCCTTTAGTCAAACACAGAATAATGTGCTTATCTTCTAAATAAGATAAGTAACATTCAAATATTTACTGCATATTATGAAACATCCTGACTGACACTTTAAGAGCTTTAATAATAGTCAGAGAGGAAACACACATTCGACATCTATTAATCTGCTCCATTTATTCTCACACTGTTATGAAACACTTCTGCTACACTTGTCTCATTGTTATAATGTTCCATGAAAGCTACAGAAGTGGAATTAATTAAGAAGTCTCATTTCTGAAGCACACATGGAAGCACAACAGGCCTGAAGCTCAGACACTAGTAGTCCAAAACCTTAAGGTTCTACAAAAAGAGGCAAAAATTAATCATGGGTGGCAGGCAACTAACTCTTCCAATAGTCAAATGTGGACATGCGGGTGCAGAGAATCCAGGTGCTAAATTAGTCAATTTTCAAATACGTTAATAACTACAAGTCAAAGATTAGGACCTAGCCGTCAGACGAAGGACCAGCCCCGCCAAAGAATGAGGACTCTCAAGTTAATAAAAAAGCAGTTCCTCCTGATATTTATTGGTGACACGTGTTTCAGGGGAAGTTGTTAGGACAATGGCAGTAGTAGTAGTAATAGTAGTAGTAGTCATCATAAGAGCAAAAAAATGATGATGAGGCCAGTGATGGGCCTCCCCAGTCTTCTGTTCACCTTCTCTTCCACTGGCTGGCTCATATGCCACTTTCTTAAATCACTGTTTGTAAGTGAACAGCGCTGAAACAGAGGAGAAAGGGGAGTATAATTTATTATTATTATCATTTATTTTTCTAGCGCCCTTGATACCAGGGCGCTGTACATTTCAGGCGGGTACATAAATAACATTGGTCAAACAATTACAAAGTAACAATAGGTGACTATCAACTGGCACAGAGGGAGAGAGGTCCCTGCCTGTGAGGGCTTACAGTCTACAGGTGAAGGGGTGAAGAGACAGAAGGTGAGGGGCAGACATGTTGTGGGGCGAGAGGTGCAACACGGTTAATGTTGGTTATGGGCAATCCTGAAGAGGTAGGTTTTCAGGTTACGTTTGAAGCCGTGAGAGAGGGGGAGAGTCGAGGTGTTGGGGCAGTGAGTTCCAAAGTGTGGGGGAAGCACGAGAGAAGTCTTGGAGACGGTTATGTGAAGAGGTGATAAAGGAGAGCGGAGGAGAAGGTCCTGGTGAGGAGCGGAGGTTGCGTGCGGGAGGTATTTAGAGATTAAGGCAGAGATGTATGAAGGGGAGAGGTTATGTAGAGCCTTGTAGGTCAAAGTTGCTAGCTTGAACTGGATTCGCTGGGCAATAGGTAGCCAGTGAAGGGATCGGCAGAGGGGAGAGGCAGGGGAGTAGCGAGGAGAGAGGTGAATCAGACGGGCCGCAGAGTTAAGGATGGTTTGGAGGGGATCGAGGGTGCTAGCTGGGAGGCCACTGAGAAGGATGTTGCAGTAGTCGAGGCGGGAGATGACGAGGGCGTGGACAAGTATTTTGTGCTTCAGAGTTAAGAAATGAGCGATTCGGGAAATATTTTTTTAGTGAGGTGACAGGCAGAGGTGAGGGCTTGGATGTGCGGTTTGAAGGACAGATTGGAGTCAAAGGTAATCTACGACTAGTAGGTAGTTTATTTATTTTGTTTGGCACCAGTAGCACATTATTTCGTTTTTAATTGAACTGGACAAACCCTTTAACCCCTTAACCACATTGGATGTACCGGTATGTCCTAGGTCAGTAAGGAGTTATGTGCGGGATCACAGAGCAATCCTGCTACATGGGCAGTGGGTGCCATGATGCTAATTGCAGCTAACACCCACTGGCAACAGCACCAAATGGAGCTGGCTTAAATTAGAAAAATAGAAAATGTTTTGATATTTTTTTACGGTACCACAACCTATAAAAGTCCCTACATCTTTGACATTGCCAGATTCATATCAACCTGTAGAATACAGATGACACATCTTTTATACCAAAGACTGAACGCCATAAAGACAAAACAGAAAATAAAACAAACATGGCGAAAGTACGTTCTATGGTAATATGAATAACACTATTAGAAAGTCCATCTTGTCCTGCAAAATAAAAGCCCTCATATGTCTATGTAGATGAAAAACTAAAAAGTTATGGCTCTGGGAAGACAAGGAGGGAAAAACGAACATGACAAAAAAAAATAGGCTGCGGCGGGAAGGGGTTAATTGGATATTGCCTAATGGTTTAGAATTTTCAGGGTCCAACAAATGCAGAAGTAAAACCCAGCATTTTGATTGATGACTGAATAATAACCAAAGCCTGTTTCCCACTAATGTCCTCTTATTCTACCTGTTTGGTTTTAAAACAGACTTTTTGAAAAAATTGAACAGAAAAAAAAAACCCAGGCCATGATGAGGTTTTAACAGAAATTTTTAGGTGTTGTTCAGGTCTTAGCAAGTTAAGCTTATAATAACATAACACATTACAGGCTAAAATGTTGTCAGACGGTATTTTTTTAAGTCCCTGATCAGTTCTCAGATGATGAACTGATACTTGGTGGTCATTTGCTTTTCTTCGCAGGAAGATTTTGACTAAAATGACCTTAAAGGGGTTTTCTCACCACAAAGATAGCTTTTAAATTTTTTTATTTTTCTTTGTTTTAAGACAAAGAAAATTTTATCTCTGCTAGTGTACAAAAGATTTTCCTCTCTTTCCTCTTTAGACCCAAAAACCCTACACTCACCCCTGTGAGTAACTCCCGGCGAGTCTTACTCTAGAAAAAAGCTGGTTAATACAACTTTAACCCTTAGAGCTCTCTAGCTTTGTGTACTACAGGTTATAAACCTCCTGCATTCATCTCACTGTAACAGAAATCGCTAGGGATAGCAGAAGTGATATGGCAATCATTTCTATAGAATCACCCACAGCCTGACCATGAAGTGTGAGTCTGAAGATGGCTGTGGCTCTGTGAAAGAAGATATAGAAGTGCAATTTACTGTAAAACTTGAAGACATAGGTGAAGATTAAAGGTTAAGGATGTCCGACCACCAAAGTCTTTAAAGATTTGTCTCCTTACCATATGATCTTCGGACATTTTTAAAACTGCAACAGAGTTTTCATATAAAATATGTGAGAATTGAGACGAAACATACTGGGTGACATGTATGAACACGGCTGCGCCATTTTTCTGCTGTACTTTGAGCCAAAAAGAATGCATGAACAGGTGCACTCGAAACTTTGGCACAATAAGTGCCTTTTGTAAGCGCCAAAGACACTTTTTAGTGCCCCAAAAGATTAAGGGTTTCTGGGGCGTTCCCCCCCCACACATTCAAGAAGTAGGTGCAGAACATTAAACAGCCGACCAATTTAAAAGGGATCGCCTTACCCTGACTTTCGTATTGGCACTAACCTGCCCTGATGTAGAACTGCAGAAGAACAGTTCAACATCGGGCACGTCTAAACCTCCCTTTAAAGTATTTAAAACTGGTCTGTCAGCACCAGGATTCATACATGTTGCCCCATGTATTTCAATTGCTCTTAGGGTATGTTCACACGGCGTCTTGCATCAGTGTGAACATCCGCTTTGCTGATCGCCGGGTCCACTAACAGACCTAGAGACGCATCAACATTAACATTGAGTTTATAAAAACTGCCACAATGACAGACACCACGGCGTTCACAGAGTGATCGCAGCTGCCGTTTGCATCGCGCCTGTCGGGGCTGTCTTCGGGTGCGACCAAGAAAAGACATGCAATTTTTTGATCACATCCGAAAAAACGGACCCGACAGGGGCGATGCAACCGCAGGGGCGATCTCTCATGTAACGCCGGGGTGCTGTCGTCATTTCTGCAGTAAAACTCACGTTTAAAGTTAGATCGTCTCTGGGTCTGTTCTGATGGACCCAGAGACGCATCTGAAAAGCGGATGTTCATACGCAGGCAAGACGCCGTGTGAACATGCCCTTACTGTACTGGATCCAGCAACTGTGTTACAAACATGGATCTCAGTAGCTAGAGCCATCATTCTAGATGGAACAAAGCTGTAATGTCCCTTTTAACTAGGGTTTGTCATTTGTCTATGAATACAAGTATTCAAAATTGTAGTACAAATTCTTAGTAGGTTAAACTTATAAATTGATATACACAAAAAATAAAGGGAACACAAACGCACTTCTTTGTAATAAACCTGTCCAGTTATGAATCAACACTGATTGTGAATCAATTTATCCTGCTGTTGTGCAAATGCAACAGACAACCCCTTTAATGGAGCGGTTCTGTCGGTGGTGACCACAGACTATTTCTCTGTTCTCATCCTTTTTTGGCTGTTATTTTGGTCACTTTGCATTTGTCATTGCTCTCACCCCCAAGGTAGCAGAGGTGGTTCACCACCCCCAAAATTTCTACGTAGTGTAGCTTATCCCGGATGGCCATCAATGCGACTGTGGGAAGAAGGTTACTCGTCTGCAACAGTGTGCAAGCATGAACAGATACCAGAACATGCAAGTACCCAAGACACGGAAAGGGCTTTAAAGGGGAAAAAACCCACAGCAGACCCTACCCCTCCCTTTGTGCAAGGGGGAACAGGAGGGGGCATTTCCAGAACCCCCAAAATGACCCATGTGTGTCTCAAAAGGGGGGTATGAGGGGCCTGATGTCCACAAGTCGGTGTTTTTTTTGGCTTACAGCCTAACCGTTCAGGCATTGCCAAACTTTTGGGGTTATCTGGCAAAATTTTTAGATTTAACATTTTTCACCCTGTCTCTTTTCGAAGGGCAGGTTACACTGACATGAAACATGACAAGCCAGAACCTGCGTCTCAACACCTCCAGCATGACCGGTTGGCAGTGGGCTAAGTTCCTTCTGATACAAAACAATGCTAGGCCCATGTGGCTAATGGTCAGCAGTTCCCTTCATGATAAGTTTGTCCCTTGCCCGTTCCCCAACCTGAATCCAATCGGGCACATCTGGACTCAGTCTCGTTCCTCCACCAACCCCGGGTTTGCACCACAGACGGTCCAGGAGTTAAAGGTATTTTAAAATCCGGTGGGGGGAGGAGATCCCTCGGGAGAACTCCGCAGCCCCTTCAGACACCCCAAAGCCTCATACGGCATGGGAGCCACACACACTACGACCTAAATCCCTTGTCTTGAGGATTTCCTTTGAATTTGATCACCCTGAATTTGTTTTTCCCCTTTTGATTTTGAGATCTTTCCATATCCAGACCTCCATAGATTATTAGTTTTCATTTTCATTGATCATTTTTAAGTTTCATTGTTCTCAACGTATTCAACTATATAATGAATAAAGCCTTACAATGAGAATATTGCATCTTTTACTTTGGGTGCCAATTTAGTGTTCCCTTTTACTTTTTTAGCATATATATATATTATATATAAAAAAATATATTTTATATATAATATATGATGTACCTTGACATAGAATGCTAGGTCTTTGATTGCTGAAGAGAACCTAATGTACTAAAGTGGCAGCTCCTATTTGCCATAGTCTCAAACAACTTGTTTTTCTAGGAAGAAGTATATTTTGAATATCTTGTATTAGGGAATAACATTTTTAGCAATTTCCATTTTTCTCTGCACCGACTCTTCCCTATTACCTGAATAGCCTCTGTTCATAAAGGGATTCGAACACTAGAAGGGAATTGCTGAAAAAAGCTCCCCTCCTTCATGGTTTCCGGGGGTGTCCGTCGGCCCCAAACGGGATCCTTTTCCCAACCAAATATGACAGAAAACCTAAGGCCTGTCGGGGCTCCATTATGCTATGCACCATGCACGTGGAACTCATGGCCAATCAATTTGCCACAGAATGCTCCAAGGTGGCATTCGTGGTTAGTCTTCTCACCGGGGAGGCACTAGTATTGGCTACTTCCTTCTGGTACAGTAACGATCCAGTGACCAAGAATCTCCACGCAGCAAACCCAACTCGCCTTGCGATGGGCTCTGGTGACTCCGCTCCATGACGTGGCCTACACTATCTCTTGCGTGGTCCAGTGGAACCACTACCCACAACCATTGCAATTCCTAAACAAAGGGGGGCATGACTTTGGGAGGGTGGTGATTTATAGCTCCTATTTAGTCTTTTAGTTATGGTCTGTATAGCTATATGGATTTAAGCAATGGTGGTTCTGTTGTAAGAAGAAGGAGTAGGTGCATGCATAGTGTTTATACTGTAAGAAGCATTGAGCAAAGGGGGACTTTGAGAGGGAGACCTATAGACCTGCAAATCCGTATCCTGTCGTAATTGTTAGGTTTAAGAAAGGTTGGCTGGGATCTAAGAGGAAGGAATATGTGGATGTATAGAATCTGAGAAGCTGGGCCGAACAAGTGCTATATTCCGAAAATTTACCAGCATTGATACATTCAAACTTGTGGCCCACATGACATATTTGTGATAGACATTAAAAATACTGCTATGGATGCTGTGGATATTCTTAGGAGAATAAAGGTAAATCTGAATGCTAACCCCACACAAAAACAGACAACCAAAAGGTTTGGACACACCTTCTCTTTCCAAGATTTTTTCTTTATTTTAAATGACAAAAAAATTGTAGATTCCGCTAAAGGGACAAAAACTATGATTAAAACACAAATGGAATTATATACTTAACAAAAAATGTAACAACTAAAAATATTCTTATACTGGGTTTTCTTTAAAGTAGCCCCCTTTTGTAATAATTACGCTTTGCACACCTTGGCTTTCTCTTGATTAGTTAAGAGGGTAGTCACCTGAAATGGTTTTTCCAACTTCTTGAAGGATTCCCCAAGAGCCTTCATTAAAAAAAACAATACAAAAACTTTTGGGTGAAAGGGGTCCAAACTTTTTTTCTGTACGTAATTTAAAAAGTGGTTTCCCTTTCCCCTTTCCCATATAACCATGAGACATAAGGAGCCCAGGATTTGTGTTCTCTACATGTAAATTCCCTCTACTGGGTCGGCAAAGTCACTAACAAGACAGCCTTTGCTCTATGGAACCTGGCTTTTATTTCACATTTTTGAAATCTGAATGTTTTTTTGTTTTTTTGGGTCTATAAAAACCAGCTCTGCAAAAAAAACCCAGCTGTAGCATCTTCTGAATCTTTTGAAGCTCTACCTGTGGCTATAAGTTGATTACTCAAATTACTTTAATTGTGGAACAAGTGGTCTTCATGAATTTTCCTCTTAAAGGGAATCAGTCATGTCCATTATGTTGATCTCACTGACAGTGGCATGAGGTAGTGCCAGACCCACTAGCAGGGTATCACTAAGGCCTGGTGGTTCACATTTGCATTGGGTCATTTGTTGTGAACGGAAGCAACAGACTATCGAAAACAGAAAAAGAACGATGCAAACCGAATCAAAGGGGGATAGTATAAATTGGGTTGCCCAGAAAATCTGGGGTCTTTTCAGCCCAAAATTTTCGCTCCCTTTTCTATATTTTTTAAACAAGCACATTTCCCAAAAAGGCCATTTCAAACCGCCCCAGCACTTTTTAATGCGCCTGAGATCGGGGGGCGGCTGAAAGGGGTGTCGCACACAACCACAAAACACACATTTTATCTTCAGTACAGCAAACCAGGAAGGGAAAAAGGATTTTTAAAACCCAGCCGCCCCATGTTTAATGCCCAAACCCACAACAAGAACCAATCTGACCATGGAACCCCATCCTGATCCCAACCTCCACCACCAGGATCCAGAATTTTAATAGCACATACACAACAATATTCTTTAGTTTCAGGTAAAAATCTAAGCCTTTCTTGAAACTTTTATTTTTCCCGCCGAGGGCGTCGCTGGGTTTTGTTTTATTCGGGCTCGGGGCCCGAATAAAACACCCGGCCCCGATTTTCCCCGGGCCCAGGCCGCTGCCGGGGGCCTGAGCACCGACTGGCTCTTCGAGCATGTGCATCCGCGGGACCACACACAGCTGAGGGCTTCTGCGGACAAGGAGAAAGCCTCCCTGCCCCGCAACAGTGCGACCCGCAGGTCCGACACAGTGGGGGCGCCGGTCCTCACAGCCTGGGGACCCCCGCGGCCCCCCGTGCGCCTCACCGAAACGTCCGATATGTGGGGTCATCGCGACGCTGCCTCTCCTCGGGCGCACCGCGTCATAGGCCGTGCGCCCGAGGAGCTGCCGGGGGAGCGCACTCGCCGGGGATAATGGAAATGAATTTGTTTTTTTAATGCGTTTTCCTTCTCAAAGCCCCCTAAAACGCTGGGGCCCTATAATGCCTGCCTGTAGCCCCCATACCCTGCCTGTGCCCCCATACCCCCGCCTTTGGGCCCCCATATCCCCCCCCCGTGCCCCCCCTATCCCTGCCTGTGGCCCCCTATCGCCTGTGCCCCTATATGCCGCCTGTGCCCCCTAAAGCCTGCCTGTGGCCCCCAATGCTGCCTGGCCCTATTTGGGCCCCCTGTGGCCCCCATATACCCGCCCGTGCCCCATATCTGCCTGTGGCCCCCCCTATCCCCCGCCTGTGGGGCCCCCTAAACTGCCTGTGCCCCTATATCCTTTCCTGTGGCCCCCCAACCCGCCTGGGCCCCCATAACTGCCTTGCCCCTAATGCCTGCCTGTGGCCCCCATATACTGCCCCTGGCCCCATAACTGCCGTGGCCCCCAACCCTGCCTGTGGCCCCCATAACCCGCCTGTGGGCCCCCTATAAATGCCTTGGGGCCCCCATACCCGGCCTGTGCCCTATATGCCTGCCTGGGCCCCATATCCCTGCCTGGGCCCCATACCCTGCCTGGGCCCCCATATACTCCCAGACCCCCCAAACCGCCTCAGTGACCCTATATTCTGCCCCCATTGCCCCTATTACCTTCTTGTCGCCCCATATACGCCCATGCCCCATATACGCCTGTGGCTAAAAATTTGCCCTCGGGCCCCTATTACCGCCTGTGGCCCCATATACTTTCCTTGCCCCCCTATATACTGCCTTTGGCCCCATATACCTGCCTGTGGCCCTATAGACCTGCCCTTGGGGCCCCTATATCTCCTGTGGCCCCATATACGCTTCAGGCCCCTATTACCTAACGAGGGACTGCTAATATAATTAAGGATTGCGGAAATGTGAGGGTTCTAAATATTTGTGTCCAAAAACTGCAGGGAGGAAATTGCCGGGAGCAATCACATGAAGGTGTGAACCGGATGGAGAAGAAAAGGGGAAAAATGAACGACGCTGACAAAAAGACGTCTCCGGTGATCACTAAAAAGTTAACTGCATGTAATCACTTAATTCGCAGAGCGTCTACATACAACTGTTTTTTTACCACTATCGGTCCCTTATGGCGGGAATATATTTCTAGGGGGCCGTGTCAGTGGATGTCAAAAGTGGGGGGTTGCGTTCAGTCAGGTCTGGCAGGGTTTTTTTACCCTTAATTAAAAGTTTTGGGGCTTTTTTTTGTAGAGGGTTTTTTTTAACAAACACTTGCCGGTTTTTTGCTCCATGTTAGGTGGGTGTTTTGGGGGTGTTTAGGGGTATTGTTTATATGAAGTGAGAATTTTTTAAAAATAAATTTGTCATTGGTGAATTTTACTGTACGGACGCTGAGGAGATGGAGGGATCTTGTGGATGTGCAGAAAATTAGTGACAGGGGAAAAGAAGGGTTTTTCTCTGTAAAAAAAAATCCGCAGTTCCAAAAAGGGGCCCAAAAAATTCGTGTAAAAACCCCCCCAAACCCCGAAAAAAACAAAAGGGCCCAGCCCCGGATGTTTTTAAGGGCCCTAGCAACGCCCCCTTTCCCGCTGTGCCCCCCTCCTCACAGGCTAATCCACAATTTACAGTTTTCTTACAGTGAAGAACGCCCTTCTCCTCTGGAGATTGAATCCATTCATTAGTATCTATTCACCATTGACTTCAATGCAAAAGAAAAATGGTGTGGTCCTTTTCATCAGATATCTGGGGGGGTTTTGACGGAAAAAGTACCACAGTGGACTACGTTATTTTTTTTTTGTCACAAATACTGAAGTCTGCTGGCCCAGAGCCAAATTGATGCAAACTCAGCGCTTACATTTTTTTTTCTGACTCTTAAACGGAGCAGAACAATGGGAAAACCAAAACTGATGTGAAACATGTTTTTTGCCATTAAGCACTGGGGTTCCAGAGAGCTTCAGTTTAAAACCCAACAGCCTCCATACATGATCCAGTGATTCATGACCACTATTTTCCTGATCCCCCGCCCGTGATTGACATTTTTACACATTCACAGTAAAAAGTAGAAAGCTGTCAATCAGCAGCAGGTGGACAGGGCAGGCGGCCACTCATGAATTTTGTGCACTGATCTCTGCTGGTGCCGACTGTGATCTGCAGAGATGAGAATGGTGTAAGCGACAACCTACTTTAAACAGTGGGTCTGTCCCTCCCTCATGCCACCCTTAGGCCTCGTTCACACGGCTTTATTCGGGACCTTTTCAGCCAAATGCGCGCCGTATTGCGCTCCAATACGGCGAAATCCGTGCCAGGCATTACGGGTAACCAAGTTCTCAAGAGAACAGTTCCGCTCCCCCCCCGCCAGCGAATACCGGCGGGAAAATTACAGTTCATTACCCCCGGGGGGATACCGCTGTGGGGATAATAAAAATTTATGGGGCCGGCGAGCTGCCGGCCCCTCCCCCCCCCCCGCTGCAGGGCACAGGGCGTAATTGCGGGGCAAATCCGTCCCGCAATTCCCGGTGAATAAGCCTTGTGAACGGGGCCCTTTATTGAGAGCATCCCAAAAAACCCCAAACCTGACAAAAAAAACCCCTTCCCTTTGGAAAAATACAAAATTTGGGGTTCTTAATAACAGGAAAATTGTGATTGCGGATTGTTTTTGTAAAGCAATTTAATGACAAATTTTTGCATCTATTCCTCAGAAAAAAAGCCCTGGTTTAAAAAAGGGATTTGTAATAATTGTGTCAGACACGTGAATCCACGGGTAATTAAATCAGCAGAGAGAAAATAAAAAAAAGTATCTAAATTGTATATTCGATGTCGGTTGTTACAACTGGCGCCAGCTGTGCTAAAACAGATGTATATATTTGGGAAAAAAATCCCAAACCAATCTAAAATACACCCAATTTACCATACCTCTGTTTCTGTTTACAATTAAATTTCATTCTAGTCCCATCTCTTTAGGCAGATGTGAAATACAATTTCTTTTATTTACACTCTCAATGCACTTTAGAGACCTCGGGAACAACAAATCTTTCACTAAATAAAAAAACTCTAAGAAATGCATGATCTCTTTTAAGACATGAAAAAAAAAATTCTTTTTGGGATTAAGTTAACAACCTCAGTATTCAGCAGATTAAAAAGAAAAGGGACATTGAGATATAGCAATGTCCCCTGCACGTCTTTTGGAGGGAAAAACATTTGACCTAACCAAATTTAGGTCGGGAAAAACTTCAAGTGGGCTTTCAGCAACACATTAAAACATGCTAATAATATGCGTATAGCGAAAAAGATGGCGTTTACTGCTTTTTCCAATGTTAAATGTTTCCAACAAATTTCATTTCTCCACTGGTACAATCCCTTCACATGTCTCCCTTTCCTTACAACAATCTAATTAAAAACTTTTTCCCCCGATGCTAATTACTGTCTTTTTCTGCACACCTGCAGAACTTTCTCTGCTCCCCAAAAGCTGCAGAACTTTGCTCCTATAATGACCTGCTTAAAATGTTTTTTTTTTTT
>JAODAL010059050.1:0-21719 GCA_025379985.1 Phyllomedusa bahiana
GCAGGGCCGCATCAGGCATCCTATAGCCTGGCCCCTGCTCTGACTGCCGCGCACGTCCCTGTGTGTGTTCACGGCCGTCTCTTCCATTGTGCAGGGTAGGCAGCTGCCCGAGAGCGCCCCCTGAGCTTCTGGGGCCCCCGGGCAAGTGCCTACCTGGCCCAATGGAAGAGACGGCCCTGGCTGTGGCTCTCAGGTCTTGAACTGCTATCACAGGAATTCCTCACTGAACCATACAATACTTTCTTCAGGCACTTCCTCCTGCAGTAAAGAGAAGTAGCTGGTTGCATATTGCCTACACATTAGTCACACAGAGGCTGTTTCTTTTTTTTTTAAAACAACATTTTAGTGACACAAAATCAATCCATACACATATACAGGAGTAGACATGTATAACAGTGTCATTAATTTTCTACATACAATATTTATAATATATCAAGTGATAACCACAAAAGCTTGTCAGAATATTGCCCTATCCATAACAACAACAACAAAGAACATAACCTAACTTTAAGCCAAAAATCTATATCTGGACTCTGCCTATGTGTCTTGTCACTCATCACCATATATCAAAGACCCAGATAACTGTGTCTTATTTTGCAACCTTCCAAAGTGCCCCTCAGAGTTTCACTAAGATGCCATTTGATATATTGAAAAACAGAAATTAATTTATCTATTTCGTCTTGTGTGGAAAATTTGTCAACTTCCACAATAACTTCCACTTTTTAAAAAAAGCTTAGTTTTTTAATCTCCTTGTGTCGTTCCGTAAACACCTGATCAGCGATGAGGTACAATTTAGTATGAGATAAAATCATCTCATTTAATGGCAAATCAACTTCCAGCCATCTGGTCAAAAGACATCTCTTTGCAGTCAGTAACACATTATAAACCAGAGGGGGAATACTACTTGCTACTTCTACAGTACATCATCCTCCTCATCTCCCTGATCATGTAGAAGAAACAACAGAAGAGACAAAACCAAAGGGCCCTTCCAAAATGATAGAAACCAGATTTCTACCCTCTGCTAGTAAATTTGGACTCTGGGGCATGACCATAAACCATGATATAGATCAGTTTTTGACTCTCCACATTTAGGACATGCTGTAAACCAGTCAAGAAAAGAAGCATTCAGTGGAATATTGCATATATAATATAATGCATAGATATCAGAATGTACCATCTCCATCTTGCAAGTATGTCTCACGCCATTTCTCATCTATGACCCATTTTCTAATTGTTTTCCATCCTCTAAGTATGACAGGTGCTATGTCTGAAGTGGGGGTCCAGCTGCTCCATTTCTCAAAGCTGGTATCACTTTTAACTTTGATATATTGATTTCTTATGATTGCATAGATTATGGAAATAGACTTCCTATGAGGGCTATCGCCCACCAAATCATCAAACGTATTGTTTCCCTTCTCCTTACTGATATCTCTGAGCCTGGAAAAACAGAACGATTTAATTTATGAATATTGCAAAAAACGTGTGCCAGGAATGCTGTAATCTACTTGCAAAAGTTTTTAATCTATTCTATGAGGGGTGAAATAAGTGAGAAGTTTTAGAAACCCCATTATGTTGCCATTTCTTAAAAAAGGGCTCTCTTGTCCTGCTGGAAACACTAAATGATCCCATATGAGCAGATATTTTGAGAGCTGGAAAGATAGTTCATAATGTTTCCTGAGTTCCTTCCATGCTATCAACGTATCCCTCAGTAGGATCAATTGCTTTACTGTACGAGGTAGATTAGATAATTTTGCATGCAACAGACTACACAGATTTCCCTTAGCTAGTTCTGTCTCTGACCCATAGTCTGAATAAAAGCTGGATGCATGAATCCAGTCAAGTATATGTCTGGACAAACAAGCAATAACCTCAGATAAGAGAGATTAAGACCTACGTCAAATGTGTACGCTTGGAGCATAAGCATAGCTATTCTAGGCCTTTTCCCATTCCCCCAAAAAATTGGTTATGGCTTTATTGTATGCATTTACATCTAGATTCAGTAGTAAAATGGGTATTGTTTACAGAGGCTGTATCAGTGTAGTAGGTTGTACTTTCTAATCAGTCAGTGCTTTTGCTTGGTCCAGGGAGGAGCACTCCTTGGAGTTTGTTATTGGGCTATATTACCAGCTGTTTACACTCTGTTGAGCTGCTGGTTAAATAATTAAAGGCACATATTTCGCTTTCTCTTTTGTCTGAATAGTTCCATAGAGCTTAAAAGGGTTGCCCATTTTATACTGTTTTTATTTATTATGTATATAATAGGGAATCATACAATTTTCTAATATGCATGTGCTAAAAGTTTTGTTCCTGTACCCTTTTTATTCCAATGCAGTATGCCCCTATCTAGAAAGAGAAATGGTATAGCCAGGGTCAAAATAATTACAGTACGTAGCTGCCACTGGCTTCCTTCCTACCAACTAGCTTGGTAGGCCATAGGCTTTTTTAGAACTTCAGCCTACCACATGTCAGGGGTGTGTCATGACACAGGCAGTGTGATGATGTCACATCGCATTGGCTGCGCTAGGTTTCACCCACAAAAACCTTCCTACTGCTCATTAGAGGACTAGGAAGAGGTGAGTTTACATTTATTTATTTTTTTATTTTTTTACTAATGGGGGTACTATAGATGGGAGGACCTACCTATTTACTTAGAGAATACTTACCTACCTACCTACCTACTACCTAACAGAGGATTATCTACCTACCTACCTGGGGCATTCACTGTCTACTTATTTATCTGGTGCTTTGCCTAACTACCTCCCTAGTGCCTTGCTTACCTATCTACCTAGGGCTTTGTCTGTCTAGCTACTCACCTGAGGTTGTACCTACTTGGAACCTTACCTACATATCTAACTGGGGGACTTGTCTATCTACCTGTGGACCTACCTACCAAGGGCTTTGCCTACCTATCTGATGTCTTACGCTTCTCGGCCTCTTGGCTAAGATCAAGTGTAGTATCTGTTCTTATCAGCCCGCCCTGGCGGTTTAAGGGGGCCGCTATAGGATGGCTGTGTAGGAGCAGAGAACCACACGGGGGTAGGGAGGGGTGTACACAGTTTCTTGAAAGGGGCAGCAGCTGTAGGTTGACTCCCCCCCTCAGGATCGAAGCCATGTAGGTTTGAGGGGACTATGAAGCCCTAAGTGTGATGTGCCCCCGGATTGACGAAACCCCGGGGTGCCTTAAATCACTGGGTATGGGACCTCACTTTAGTTTCCGGCACATTTGCACGGCACTTTTAAAATTTCACTGTCCCTGAAAGCACATGTCCTTATTCCCCGGCCTTCTGGCTAGGAAATAGGGAAATTTTTATAATTTCCGGCCGGATGTCCGGGCAGTATCCACTGCGCACATTCACTTATTGATTTTTCACGTCACGTGTGTTGTGTGTGTCACGTTTTGTGTGTTGGATTTTGGGATGCGGTACCCTTCTGGGACCCCCCCCCACCCCCCGAGGTCTAGGGGGAGAATGTGTGGCCATCAGGTTCCTTTTCCCCCTGCAAACCCCGCACTCTTCGGAGTTGGCCACCAGGTGAGCAAAATTTGGTCGAAGTTTGGTGTGGCAGGCCATTTTTGACGCCAATGTGCAAGCTTGTAGGTTCGTCTGCTTCGGCAGTAGGACCATCTGCCACTCTTCGGAGTCGGCGACCTGGACTGCGCTTGGTTGAGGTTGGTGTGGCAGGCCATTCCGATGCCAAGTGCGTTCGTAGGTCCGATCTGCTTGGGCAGTGGACCGTTTGTGCGACCCCATTGCGGATGCCTTCGGGCTCGGTGGGGAAGCATTTTGTTCTCTCGCTTCGGCAGAAGGGAATATGTCCCGTGTATCCCGTGCAGGTGCCTTCTGGCCCAGCAGGGATACTCTTCTGTTCCAGGTATATGGGGGACCCATTACTTTTCAGTATGGGTCTGCGATAGACCGTATCCTGATGCACTGTTTTTGTGTGGCACTCGTGTAACACTTTTTTTGTGCATTTTGGTGTTAGTTGCACGTTCTTAGGGCTTTAAAAAAAGAAATCTGATGTATTACCTGCCTGCCTACCTACCTCTCTGGGGACTTCCCTATCTTCCGAACTACCTTGGGGCCTACATATGTACAGATTTACTTGGGCCTTGCCTACCTACTCACCTACCTACCTGGAGACTTACCTTCCCATCTACCTACCTGCCTACCTAGTACCCTGGGGCCCTGTCTGTCTACCTACTTGGGGCCCTGTTTATATGCCCAGCTGTCACCATACTTACTAGTGGCCCTACCAACCTATCTGGGTCTTACCTAATTAATGGATTGTCTGTCTACCATGATACCAAATTGCCGGGGCTACCTACCTAATAGCATGGGACAAGCTAACTAATTTGAGGGGGGATACCTGCTTAATTTGGCTATAGCTACTTAAAAGGGGGTCTACCAAGGCTGCCACTAACCCCGTCTCACTTTTAACCTAGCACTCAATGCACCAGGGGTAAAAGGAAGAGGAAGAGCTAGGCTATCATCAGAAGCAGACTTTCTAATGTGATGGTCCGCTTCTGTGGTAGTTATGGGCTGGTACTTTTATAGTTTGAAGGCCCCAGTATCCATGAAGATTCCCATCCTTAGCATGAGATTTCAGCTGTTTGTTTTATCTAGGTTGGTTATGATAAATGGAGGGAACCCCAAATATATTTTTTAATTATTTATTGTTTAAAAATTTAAACAATGTTTTCCATGAAACAATAAATAAATAATAAAAAAAAACAAGGGACCCCCCATTTTTTCAAAACCCATCCAGAAAAACCAACTTTAGGCTAATTTTGGGAGGGATAATACATGGATATTGGTCTGTTTCCAATATAAATATCAGTGAACAGCCACCCCAGACATAGACATTACAATAAAGGGTCCCCTACCGACAGCAACCCAGCCTTTCCATTTTTAGGTCCATTAGTTTTTTTTTTTGGAGACTTTACGGTTGACAATGGGTCGTATTTTTTTTTTTTAAATTTGTAGACGGGTCCCCACTGGTAAAAAACGGGGTACCTGAGCTAATTTTTAATATATTAATTATAATATTGAATGATTTTTTACATATACATAATAAAAACAAAAACAATATAACATGGCAACCTTTCCCATGCAAACCTCTCCTGACGTCCCACATTGTTGGCCAATATTTCTGCTAAGGTAATTGACTTTCATCATGAACAGCCTGAAGACCACTGGTCCCTCACGGTAGGTGCTCCATTCCCAGCAAGACGAAGAGGCATTGTTAAAATTAAATTCATTGCTACTTCTGTCTGAGAGCATTTGTTGAAGCAAACAATTTTCGGGTCCCCTTTGATCAAGCAAGGTGTTGTTTTGGTCTCATATGTGAACAGCTGAAAGGAGGACTGTTCCATCCAATTCAAATGTACCCCCACATTTTTTTAGATTTAGGGTCAAAAACTTTTGAAATTTTGCCATTAAGCCCTTGTTAGAGATCACAAGTTGGGTAAAAAAATAAAGAAACTTTTGAAATTGGAAAATGTGCTTCTAAATTTAAGAGGGGGTGTCTTTTTACAGTACTCACTAAGTGAATACACCCCCATATTTTTGTAAATATTGAATTATTTTATATTGTTTCGGGGGACCTTTGAAAAAAAAACACTTTAAAACAATGTAAACTTGCCCTTTACAGCTTATATAAACATTTAAATTTTGGTGTGCCCTCAAAATAACTCAACACACAGCTATCAATATCAAACCTTGGGAAACAAAAAAAGTATACCCCCTAATGAAAAATAAACAAATTGTCCCAAAAAAATATTTTGTGTGGCCACCTTATATTCCACAGCCTAATTTTTTGGGGCATGGATTCACTAGGCCCACGGTTGCCACTTCACCCCCCATGATAACATCACATGCCGGGTGAATGTTAGAGACCTTGCGCTCCTCCCCCTTTCCCTTTTAAGGAAGATGCCCAAAAAGGGTTTTGGTCTGGAGACTGCTTAGCTAGTCCGCAGCTTTACCCATTTTTTTGCAAGGAGGTTATCTTGGGGTGTGTTTGGGTATTTCTTTTTTGGGAATACTGGGGGGAATCATACCGCTTCATAGTTACGTACAGTTGGATTCAGGGTTCCCCAATGAACTGCAACTCTCCCACCCCGGGTACCAGAAATTTCCAAACCATGACACTCCCACCACCATACTTGACTGTAGATGAAATACACTTGTCTTTGTACTCCTCAATGGTTGCTGCCACACATGCTTGATGTCATCTGAATCAAATATATTTATCCTGGTCTCATTAGACAACAGGACATGGTTCCAATAATCCATTTCCTTAGTCTGCTTGTCTTCAGCAAACTGTTTGTGGAGTTTCTTGTGCATCATCTTTAGAAGAGGCTTCCTTCTGGGACGCAAGTCATGCGAACCAATTTGATGCAGTGTGCGGTGTATAGTCTGAGCATTGATAGGCTGACTCCCCACCATTTTAAACTCTGCAGCAATGATGGCAGCACTCATATGTTTATTTTGAAAAGATAATCTCTAGATATGACGCTGAGCATGGGCACTCAACTTCTTTGGTTGACCATGGTGAGTCCTGTTTTGGGTGTAATCTGTCTTGTTAAACTGCTATATGTTCTTGATCACCATGCTGCAGCTCAGTTTTACGGAGTTGGCAATCCTCTTGTAGCCTAGGCCATCTAAATGTAGAGCAACATTTCTTTTTTTTCAGATCCTCAGACAGTTCTTTGCCATTAGGTGCCATGTTGAGAGTGTGAGAGCAATAACACCAAATTTAACAGACTTGCTCCGCATTCATACCTAAGAATTGTAACACCAACCAGTCACATGATACTGTGAAGGGAAAATGGCAAATTGGGCACAATTTGTCCATTTTCCCTTAGGGTGCACTCACTTTTGTTGACAGTGGCTTAGACATTAATTATTGTCTGTTGAGTTATTTTGAGTGCACACCAATTTTTAACTGTTATACAAGCTGTAACCTGACTACTTTTTTTCAAGAAATGTCTTGTTCATCCTGACTTTTTGTGAGCAGTGTATATTGTAACCTATATGCCAAACATCAGAAAGGTTGCATACCATAAGTCATATTATTTTTTATCTAATATTTTGTACAGATTCAGTTGTCACCAGGATGTGTTTAGGATTTTACTGCTTACTGTTCTCTTATTAAAGTAGCACTCTGAAAAAAAAAAAATCATTCTTGACAAAACTAGTCACCAGTGTATATCATTAGTTTCACACTAGTTATTCACATCTCTCGAAATTCATGGAATCCCTCCTTTCAGCTGACCTCACGGTGACTTCAATGGAATTGCGTGTCTTTTTGTTTTTCAAGGGAGTCACCATCTCATTCACCAGAACTTCCTGTAGAATTGAAATGATCCCCAACAGCTGCTCTCAGCGGGTCCTTGACTTCTTTTATAATACCTGATGATGATTAGACAGGCTCCTGTTATGATGAAAATGACAGTTCAGTTTTTACTTTTGGTTAGGTGACTATAGAGAGAAGGATAATTACACTGCCACCCAGCAATCAAAGATGGTGCTGGATCTAGCTGCTGAAGTGATGCTGTGCTGACACATCAAGGGATTGATAGCATAGTTTAGAGTAAGTGAAAAGATAAAATTTGAAAATCAAGATCAGTGTCGGACTGGGGTGTCTAGGGCCCACAGGTGGAGTTGATTCTAGGGGCCCACCAGTTGAGTTGTTTCTGCGCCCACCCGTGAAGTAAATGACTGTAAATGACTACTGTAAATGACTACATGCCTCCTATACTCTACCTCTTGTGTTTTGCCTCTCTTTTTATTCTTTTTTTTCACCTCTTATGAGGATGTATATGCAGTTAAAAAACAGCTCCAGGTCTACCATGCTCAAGGGCCCACCAGGGGTTTCTCCTATTCCCCTATGGGCCAGTCTGAGCCTGTTCAAGATGATGTCTGATGAGAAGCAGACAGGAGACTGAACTGAAGGGAAGTGAGCACAATATAAAAATGTGTTTACTTTTTACTTTCTCTGAAACTGATTATATCCTGTGTTTTTTGTGAGATCAAATTCCTGCTGACCAGTGATAAGATATTGCATTATAGTGTTACAAGATCTTTTTCACAGTGCCTGCAGTACAGCTTTGGAGACAACAGGTGTCACAGTTATAAAGAAAACTTTACTGCTATGCTGTATCTGTCCTCTGTCTTTCTTAAAAATCTTCTTTATTCTAGGTCTACCTAGCAATTTGAAAATACCGCCCAAAATCTGACGGCATTTTCAAATTGCTGGACCATGCCATCGTTTTTTTGTGCGATCTTTAAAAAAAACGGTGGTCAGATTTTGGATTCCCAGCAGCCCAGTACATTGGGGTTGCGGGAATCCTATGTCAGTCCAGTGAAATATACGACATGTTCTATATTCCGCCAGATGGTTTTCAGTTTAGGTTTTCCTCACTAAGAAAATTTCTATTGAAGGCTACACAGCGCTGGGTAAAGTAGTTTTTCCAGCGGATTCATAATACTTAAAAAACCTGTGCTGTGTAGACCTAGCCTTACACAATATCGTATACCAACTTTGTACTTGTTCATTTTATTATCATTTTCATTTATATTCAGTCAATGTTTTCATTTTGTTTAATTTACATTTGTTTGTCTAATAGGGGACTGCCATGTCTTAGGGCATTATCTGCATGCGCAGTTTAAGAGTAAGTGGTGTGAAAGGAAGAGCAAACTTTCTGCCTCCAACATGCTCCTGCTGCCACTGGTGTTTCTAATCTCTGGCTGTAGGTTATAGTCTCCTGCAGATGCTGATCCTTCTTACCAGCGGCCAAAGTAACATGTCAGAAACAGCTACTGGTCAGAAGAGTTAGGCTAAATCTATACAGCAATGTTAAAATGCTGTCCAAAATCTGAAGGCATTTTAACACTGCTGTGCCACGGTGTTGGGAGCAGGATTTGAACTGAAAACCACAGAATCCGGTGGAAAATAGACTACAGCATGAATTTTCTATTGCGGTTTACACAGCACTCGCTACAGTTGGATTTTCGACACATTCGAAATACTGAATCTGCCAAAAATCCAACCAAAAACCAGTGCTGTGTAAACATAGCCTTAGTGCTCACTGGTTGGAAAAGACTTTTAAACTAAAGAGTCTAACCGACATGTTCTGTAGGTAAACACAACTTGTTACTCTCTGCTTTCAGCCATTTGAGACTGGGGAGAGGCTAATAGAATGTTAAATCAGTCAAAAGACTTGGGTTTAAAGTGGTTCTCCATGTCTTTTTTAAAATAAATTTCAGATATTTCTGCAGTAATAAAATGAAAAAAGATGTATACTCCCCTCACCACTTACCACTGTTAGATTGCTGACTCTGCAATACAAGATAACAAGTATTTAAGTATAAAGAAAATGGTACATGCTTTTCCAAATGTTTGCAAATGAAAAATCGAAAAGTGTGGCATGCATATGTGTTCAACCCTCATAATCAATATTTTTGGGAACCAAACCTTTAGCTGTTTTTACATCTCCCAGGCTTTTTGGGTTTTTATGTCTCTGTGGGGGTTTAGGCGAATGTAAAATTTGGGGTTTGTGTGGGGACCCCCTTTTTGGGGGAAACTCCTGATGGGGGGCCCAGTTTTCCCTGTTTACAGAGTGGAACTTTTTAATTTTAAAAATAAACGTATAATTTTTATGTACATATGTTTGGGAAATGAAAGGGAGATGCTGAGTCACTAAAAAAAAGGGGGAAAAATTTTTTAGAGATGGCGAATTGATTCTAACAAGGGGAAACTCGTTTTAAATTTTTCCAGGAAAACTTTGGTTGGGAACCCGAATTCAAAATTTTGGGGGACTTGGGTGAACAAGTGTGCTTTTGTTTTGATAAAATGGCTGCGAAAAAAAAATACAAAAAGGGGACATTATTTACTAAAAAAAAACACCCCAAAAATTTTTTGGGGGTTTTGTGAACACTCAAGGGCTGAACAAACATGAACCCAAAACTAGCAATTTTGCCATTTAGCTGACGGGGAAAAAAAATCACATGTGCACTAATTGCTAAGCAAAAATAAAAAAACCACCCCAAACTTTAACACCTTTTCACACCACCCATGCAAAAAGGGGCCGCAGAAATAATCCCTGGGGGGGATGAAACAATGCAAAGGAAACCCAAAATAAAACAATCACCCATAAAACCCCTCAGGACTAGGGAGGTGGTTGCCGGTACTAAAAATTGAAATTTAAAAAGGGCCCGATACAAAAGTGTGCCATAAATATAGATACTTTGTGGTACAAAAATGCTGGCTTACAACCAATTAGTGACACCAAAACTATTAAAACCAGGCGGGCTGCCCAGCATTTTCTAAGGGGTCCAACACAAAAAGGGGCACACCTCCCCCCAGCCTTTTTGGGGAAAAATAAAAAAAGGGCATATTTGGAAAAATTTTGAATATAGGTATTAGTTGGTAATGGGGATGCAGCCATGGCGCTAAAAGGGGGCAAAGCACCCCTTTGGGGGGAAAAGGGGAATGGAATAAGGCCCTGGCCCTTTTGGCCCAAATTGTGGGCCGGATGAACCAACCCCTTAACCGCGGGAAATTCCGGGGTGAGGTCCCACAAGGTAAAAACGGGAGTGGGGGCCACGCCCGGAGACGCCCCCTTTTAATTTTACGATCGGGAAGGTCTGCCGTGGCTTTGGGTTGAAAACTTAAATTAAGGGGTTTTTAAACCCCATTTTTGGGGGTTTTTTCAGCTTTTTCTAAAAAACCCGTTTAAATTTTCTTAATTCTTTTTCGATTTTTTGGGGTTTAACTAAATCCGTTTTTTTTCCCTGGGGTTTCCCCAAAAACCCTTTAAATTTTCCAAGGGGGACAAAAAAACCTTTTTCCTATTTTTCAAAATTAAAGGAAGGAAAAAAACTTTTTTTTAAAAAAAATTTTAACCGCTAAAATTTTTTGGGGGGCCCAATTTTTTGGGCAATTTACATCCGGGGGTTTTAAATTAAGCGTTTTTTTTGCTGGTTTTGCCCCAAAAAAAAGAAACCGTCATTTTCAACGCCAAAAAAAAAACTTTTTTCCGGGAGAAATAATTCACAAGCAAAGGGTTTAATTAAAATTTTATTCTTGTTGTGGGGCTTAAAAACACCAATTGAACACCTACAAAGTTACTGGGTTTGTGGGGGGCCCAAATTTTTTTTTGGGAAAATTTACACCCCGGGGGTTTAATTAACGTTGTTTTGCTGGGTGCTGACCCCAAGCCGCCACCGGGGCCCCTACCCAAAAAAAAAAAAAAAAAATTTCCCCCAAAAAAAAACCCAAAAAAAAACTTTTCTTTCTTCAAAAAAAAAAACCCTAAAAAAATTCCCCAAAAAAAAAAAAAAAAAAAAACCAAAAAAAACCCACTTTTTTTTAAAAAACTTTTTTTTTTTTTTTTTCCTCAAAAAAAAACACAAAAAAAAAAAAAAAAACAAAAAAAACAAAAAAAAAAAAAACAAAAAAAAAAAACCAACAAAAAAAACCCAATCAAATTTAAATTAAAAAACAATTCCTTAAAAATCTCTTGTTTTTTTTTAAAGAAAAACCAAAAAATTTTTAAAAAAAAAACCAAAAAAAAAAAAACAAAAAAAAAAAATTTTTTTCCCATTTTTCCAAAATTTAAAAACCCAAAAAATTTTAAAATTTACTTTGTTTTTTCTTTTTCTAACCCCAAAAAAAATTCATTTTAAAAAACCCAAAAATAATTTTTATTTTTTCCTGTAGCAAAATTAAACCAAGCAAGGGTTTAATTACAATTTTATCTCTTGTTTGTGTGGCTTTAAAAAACACGAAATTTAACACCTACAAAGCTACTATTTTTGTGGTGGCCCAATTTTTTTGGGTGCACTTTACATCCGGGGGTTTAATTAAGCGTTTTTTTTGCTGGTGTTTTTTACCCCAAAAAACCCGTCTTTTTTCCCAACGCCAAAAAAAATATTTTTTTTCCTGTAGCATAATACAAACCCACGGTTAATTAAAATTTTTTATCTCTTTTTTGTGGGGCCCGAGAAAACACGCAATTGTAACACCTACAAGCTACAAATTTTGTGGGGCCCAATTTTTTGGGCGAAATTTTACACCCCGGGGGTTTAAATTTAACGTTGTGTTGTTTGGTGTGCTGCCCCCCCAAAAAACCCCGGAAATTTTTCAACGCCAAAATATAACATTTTTCCTTAGCAAATTCACAAGCGAAGGTTAATTACAATTTTTTTCTTTTGTTGTGTGACTAGAAAACACAAAATTTGTAAACACGTACAAAGCTATAGTTTTTGGGGGCCCCAATTTTTTTGGGCCCCAAAATTTACATCCAGGGGTTATTTAAAAGCGTTTTTTGCGGTGTGCTGCCCCCAAAGGAAACCCTTTTTCCAACGCCAAAATAATACATTTTTCCTGTAGCATAATTCCCCAACGAAGGTTAATTAAAATTTTTAAATCTCTTGTTGTGTGGCAAAAGAAAAAAAGCAATTTTGACACGCAAAAAGATACTTTTTGTGGGGCCCCAAATTTGGGTTTTGGCGCAATTTAACATCCAGGGTTTTTAATTAAGCATTTTTTTTGCTGGTGGACGACCCCAAAAAACCGCCCATTTTCAACCCCCAAAAAATTTTTTACATTTTTCCTGTAGCATAATTCACAACAAAGGGTTAAATTTAAACAATTTTATCCCTTGGGGGTTTTTTGGGGGGCGTAGAAAACACCCCAATTTGAAAAGACGCTACAAAGCAACTAGTTTGGGGGCCCCAAAATTGTTTGCGAAATTTTTACTCCGGGGGTTAAATTTTAAGCTTTTGTTTTGCTGGTGTGCTGACCCCAAGAAAACCGTAAATTTAAAACGCCAAAATACATCCCTTTTTCCCTGTAGCATAATTCACAAGCAAAGGGTTAATTAAAATTTTTAAATCCTTGTTGGGGTGCGTAAAAAACGCCATTTTTAACAGCTAAAAAGCTACAACTTTTTTGGTTGCTCAATTCTTTTGCGCAATTTAAATCCGGGGGGTTAATTAAGCGTTTTTTTGGCTGGTGGGGCCTGACCCCAAAAAACCCTCTTTTCAACCCCAAAATATATACTTTTTTTCCTGAAAGCAAATTAAACGGGCGAAGTTTAATTACAATTTTTATCTTTTAAATGTTTTGGGGGTAGAAAAAACCAATTTTTAAAACACCAAACAAAGCTACTAGTTTTGGGGTGGCCCAATTTTTTGGCGAAATTTTACATCCAGGGGAAAATAACTTTTGGGTTTTGCTGGTGGGGCTGCCCCCCAAGAAACCAACATTTTCAACGCCAAAATACAAAACATTTTTCCTGTAGCTAATTCACAAGCAAAGGGTTTAAAATTACAATTTTATCTCTTGTTGTGTGGCGTAGAAAACCCCAAATTGTAACACCCCCCAAAGTACAAGTTTTGGGGGCCCAATTTTTTTTGGGCGCAATTTACATCCGGGGGTTTAATTAAGCGTTTTTTTGCGGGTTTTCTGACCCCAAAAAACCGTCTTTTTCAACCCCCCCAAAATACATCATTTTTCCTGTAGCATTTTTCCCACAAAAAAAAGGGGAAATTACAATTTTATCTCTTGTTTTGGGGGGCGTAGAAAACCCCCCCCCAATTTTTTTTTTAACACGCTACGAAGCTATAGTTTTTTGGGGGCCCCAATTGTTTCCACAATTTACATCCGGGGTTTAAATTTAAAAGCGTTGTTTTGCGGTGTGTTTACCCCAAGAAACCGTCATTTTCAACCCCAAAAAATATATACTTTTTTTCCTGTACAAAATTTTCACAAGCGAAGGTTTAATTACAATTTTTTTCCGTTTGTGTAGGAAAAAACCCCATTTAACCCCTAAAATTTCCACTTTTTTGGGGTTCCCAAAATTTCCCTTTTGAAAAATTTTTACATCCGGGGGTTTAAATTAAGCGTTGTCTGCATTTACTCCAGTAAAAGAAACTTTGTTTTTAAACCGCCACAGAAAAATTTCCCTGTACATAATTCATATCCAAAAGGTTAAATAACCCTTTTTTGGCTTTTAAAATTCAGTAAAATACACAGATTTTTTAAAAGGGAAACATAAAAAGTCAATTTTTCCTGCCCATTTGGGGACGAAATTTAACCCAAAGGGGTTCCCCAAGCTTCTTAGGGGGTTTTTTTTGGCGTCAAATACAGGGGGGTTGTATTTATAAATATACAGATTTCTTCTTTCAAATTGGTCTGTACATTTTAGAACAAACAAAAATGTCAGACAGAGAGGGGGCAGGCTCTTAAACCTGCGAGTGGCAGAGGCAAAAACATTCCAGGCCCATTTTCGCAGCACAGAAAGGGGACTTCGCAGCAGGGGTCACTCGGTGAGGCCACAATGCCGCGGGTCTCTAGCGGCCTTTTTGGTTGGGGGTTTTTGCCCAAAGCAACCCAAAAAGTTTCTTGTTTGGGTTGACAGGTCATCCATTTCCCCTCCCAAAGAAAATCTGACAACCCCACCAAGGCCCCCGGGGGATCTTCAGAAAACAACCCTTATTTTGGCAGGGCCCCGGGAGCGGGTCAGGGGCCCCCACCTGTCCTCAACCCCCCTCTGCCCCCACCTTTTCCCTCACCCAAAGGGGATCTTATAATGGTCTGGCTCAGCCCCACTATATAGCGGGGATGAACAATTTGAGGGGGGCATCGGGCACCCTATTTGGGCAGCGAAAAATGGGGCCAATATCCCCTGTTTTCTTGCAGTAGGCGGCAAAGTAAAGATGTGGAGAGTGGAAATGGGGGGTCATTTTTTTAGGGGTCACCCTTTCTGCTACCAAGCCCCGGGTGATGAGGACAGCAGTGACAAATGAAACACAAATAGATGATAAAGTAGCCGACCGCACTTGTGACCGGGTTTGAGAAAGGGCTTCATCATTCCCTAGGGGAAAGAGCTTTGCTTGCCCCGTCAGGGAGTGCGAGCCCCGCAAGTGGGGGGGTTGGCCCCGGGGTCAGCAGGATAGCAGCAGGTGATCGGGGGCCAAGCGGGCCCCGGGTAAAAAAACCCCTTTGCAGGGGCCCAAAAAAGTAGCGGCACAGGGGGGTCAACGAGGCAAACGGGGGCAGTAGTCACTCAGTGCGGGGCTTTTGGGGGAAAAAACCGATACTCACGGGGGGCAGTTCTTTGGGTAAGACCCCCGGAGGACCGAATATGGGGATATGGGAAAATCTTTAACAGAAATTTAAGCGGGCCAGGGACTAACCCTTGGCACCAAAGGCCCTGCGCCCCAAAACATGCAGCTCACCATCCGGGGCCTGGGGGGAAACGTGGGTCAGATGTGGTGGTCCTCCCCCCGCCGGGAGCAACAGCAGCAGCAGCAGCGCCCATGGCAAAGGGATGCCCCTTTCCGCCAGTCAAGGGTCCACCCACCTTGCAGAAGGGAACTATTTCTCTTTTTACAACAAACCCCCGGTTTCCCGATTTTTCCCTCCTGCTCCCGCTACCCATGGGGGCCACAGTCGTTCAGCGAGGCGATTGCAAAGAGAAACAAAAAATGCTTTCCCAACCCCCAAAAAGGGGCACAGCTGACCGGTCCTGTCCAAATTTTTTGGGAAAAGCAGCCCCCCCCCTTTTTCCCAAAAGGGGGACTCTGCCCCTTCAAAACTAATTGGGTTGTGCCGAGCCAAAATGGAAGTTCCAAGCCGTAATTTCTTTTCCAAAAACAGTACCACACTTTCAAAAAAAATGTAGAACAGAAGGGGGGCCAGTCCTTAACTTTAAACGGTTTGTTCCAAGGTGGCGGCAGCGGGGGACTTTTGGAAACTTTTAAAATACGGTCAGGCCCGTACATGTCCTTTTACGGCCCACGGGTGAATTTGCTTTCCCCCCCAGGGACACCAACAACTTGGACAGGAACGCCGCTTTTCCCCCTCACCTTGTCAAACGCTGCTCCTTTCGCCAATGTCCGCCTCCCCTCCTCCACCACCCCCCCATCTCAGCCTCCCCAAGTACTGCTCCATTTATTTCCACATGTTTAAAGGGCCCCAGCGGTGTCACGCAGTTCTCCCCCTGGGTTGCCTCAGCGAACAAATCACACAGGGAGGAACGCTCCGCGTCATGCCAAAACAAAATCGATGTGTGGCTTTCCCCCGAGCCAACTGCAAAACGGAAAAATATGACGGACAAGGGGAGGAAAAATGGTTTCCCCGCCCCGACCCGGGGGGTAGGTCCCCCCCCGCCCCCCCCCCAGCCCTGGCGCATTGTTATTCCCCCCAACCCCCGTGTGTGAAAAGAACCGGAAGTCCCCCTTCCCCCCCCCCCCGTCTCCCCCTAACATTCCTTGAAATTGGGGCCCCCCCCGGGAAACCCCCGGGGCCCAAAACCCCCTTTATTCCCCTTCAAAAGGCCAGCCCCTCCTTTGATTTTCAAGGGGAAAAAACCGAACTTCCCCACTTTAAACAACCCGAAATTTCCGGAAAAGTTTCCCCACCCGGGAAAACCCCCCTTTCACTAAAATTAACCCTGTAATTTTAACCCCTTGGGAAAGGGCCATTTTCCCATTTTGAAAAAACCCGGAAAGGAAAAAAGTACAAAAATCCCCCCTTTTTAACTTTGATGTCAGCCAGTGGGAGCTCATGCGTACACTTTCCGTTTGTTGAGGGCCCTTCAAGGAGGCGACCCTTTAATTTTTCAGTCGCCAGGGCTACGGGATGAAAAACTCATTCCACGCTTCATGTCCCGGAAAGATGCTAAAAAAACTGTCTGGGGAGGGGGCTGGAGACATGGGGACAAAATCCCCGTGGGCCCCATGAGTTTCCCCCGGGGGCTGAAAAAGGAGGAGGAGGAGGGGAAAGGAAAATTGGAGCAGAAGCATTGTCTGGTGAAAATTTAGGGGGATTTTAAACCCAGGGGACAAGAAGGGGAAACAGGAGAGCCGGGGGAGGTTGGGTTTGGGGATGAGGGGAAAACGAGGCCCGATGACCCCCCAAACACCGTGGCCCTATACAGTGGGAAAAGGAGGCAGGGGGCCCCTCGGGGTCACTTGTTCGATGGGCCCCAGCATGCTTTTTTGCCTGGGTATTTACAGCCGAATAGTCAGCAAACCGGCAGAGGGAAGACTTCTGGCTCTCCACCCTAAAAGGACCCCCCCGCTAAACCCGGTTTCCAAAAAGGGAGCCTTTTTCCCACATTTAGAAAAGGGGGACAAACTCAAAAACTATAGGGAAATCCTCCGAATCAGTTGGGCCCCGCCCCATGTGCGGCATCATCCCTCCCTGACCCTATCTGCCGGGGGGGTTTTTCAGCCTTTACATCAAAATGCCGGGGGCTGCTGGGAGAAGGTGTGGGGGGGGGGGTAGGAACAGTACCACTCCATCACAGTACCTAAATTCTGGATTTACTGAAGAGGGACTTCCTTCACCCCCTATGAAGGGGGGTATTTGCCAGCAGCCCGCAGCAGCAGGACCTTTGGGGGCGCCCTAAAAAAAACAGGGGGTGGCCTAAATTGGACAGCACTTCCCGCCACCCCCCGTTAAAGAAACCCCTGGAAATACTGGGCAGCCCAAAAATGGATGTGTGGCCGCAACGTTTTCCGAGTTTTTCAGTGGAGAACTGTTCCCCCGCCCGGCCCGTTGTGTGGGGATCAAGCGGGTGGTTTAGTTTCGGGCGGGGGGGGATCGTTAACCCCCAAGGAGAAAACCCCCTTGTCCACGGGGAAAAGTGGAACGACTGACCTTTGTCAAATGAATCAGGTGGATCGGCCAGGGTTTCCACCACCAATGCCTTAGCGTCAGACTACTTTAGGGCCCTGACGCCTCACCCAAAAATGTGAGAAAAAGTCTTGGGTTCCCAAAATCCCCGCCTCACCACTATTCTGTGCTGCCCCCCGCCTGATGCCACACACTTCCTGAAAGGGTTTCCCCCTCCCGCCCCCCAACCACTTTACCCGGGGACTGGTATTGCCACCCACCTCCCACTCGTCCCTTGTGGGCCCTGTTTTGGGCCCATGCGCTGGGTGTGGCCCGCTGCCGTGACCTCCACACTGTGTCATTTGTGCCACTGCCTGACCTCAGGCCCCCCCCCGCCCCTTCTGTGGCTGCGCCGTGACCCCCACACTGTGTTTATTGTCCCCCTCTGTTTCCTAATCCGTTTTTTGGGCCCCCTCCCGAATGTCATTTTTGCCACTGCTTTACCCAAGCTGCTGCTGTGGTGCTGCCGTGACCCCCCACAAATGTGTCATTGGCCCCTGTCTGACCTCATGCGCTGCTGGGCTGATTTCCGGAAACCCCCACACTGTGTCCTTGGGCCCCCTTTTTTGACCTCTTTCTGCTGCGTGGCTTCCCGCCTTACCTCCACACTGTGTTTTTGTGCCACTGCTGACCTCATGCGCGCTGTGGCTGCTGGCCCTACCTCCACACTGTGGGCATTGTCCCACTCTTGGGCCCACTCCTGTTTTTTTCCACCTCCAGAAGTCATTGTGGGGCCCCTGCCTGACCCCAAATGCTGCGCTGTGGCGCTGCCGTTGGGCCTCCACACCCCGTGTCATTTTTGGGGGCGGGCTGACCTCATGCGGGGCCCGTGTCTGCTGCTGTGGGCAAAAAACACGCTGTCATTGTTCCCCGTCTACCTCATTCTGGGTGCTGTGGCTGGGTGCCCGTGATTCCACACTGTGTCATTGTCCCCCCCCTTGGCCCCACTCCTGTTTTTTTTTACCTCCAAATGTCAATTTTGCCACTTCCTGAAACCCCATCGGGTGCTGTGGCGCTTTCCGTGCCTCCACACTGGCATTGTGCCAAATGTCCTTTTACCTCATGCTGCTGCGTGGCTGCTCCGGAAACCCCCACACTGTGTCATTGTGCCACTGCTGACCCCCAAAGCTGTGCGTGGTCTGTGCTGTGCATACACAAAGCTTTCAATTTTGCCACTGTCCCGACCCCATGGGTGCCCGCTGTGGGGTGGGTGCCGGGTTACCTCCACACCGTTTCATTTTTCCTACTCTGTGGCACCCTCCTGTTTTTTTCCACCTCCAAATTTTCAATTTTGCCACTGCCTTTTACCTCATTTCTGCGCTGTGGCGCTGCCGTGGGCCTTTCCCCCTGTGTCATTGGGGGCCACGTCCCGACCCATGCTGCTTCTGTGGGTGCTTCCGTTTTTACCTACACATGGGGTCATTGTCCACTGCTACCTCATGCTGCTGCGTGGCCCGCGCTGTGGGCATACACACTCTGTCATTGTGCCCCTTTTAACCTCATTCTGCTGCTGTGTCTGATGCCGTGACCTACAAACTCTTTCATTGTGCACGCCTGACCTCATGCTGCTGCTGCCGTGACCTCCACACTGTGTCATTGTGCCACTCTGTGACCTATTCCTTTTTTTTGCCACCTCCAGAATTCATTGTGCCACTGTTTGACCTCATGCTGATGTGGCTGCCGCCGTCACCTCCACACTCTGTCCACTATGTTGCCACCTGAGCTCTCAGCTTTTTTTTTTCCCCAGCTTTCTCTGGCATGACTTTATCAGACAACATTCCCGCTTCAGTTTTTTGGTCAGTTTTCCCCTTTCTTAAGTGCCCAGGGAATTTTAGAGTGAAGCGATTCTAAGAGCAGTGGCAGTTATGTGCGTGTCATACTAAAACACAACATTGTATGAAGACCAAACCAAGCTCCCTCTGCATATTTAAGCATGGCACAACGTTCTACAGCACCCTGCAGGCTCTGTGCAGCCTGGAAATAGCTGTTTTTTAACATGATTCGTCCCAAAGTAATTCGGAACGAAGTTATTTTGAGAAATTCGGCGAAGTGAACAAAACGAATTTCGGGAAATTCGCCCATCTCTAGTTAATATCCTAGAAGGGAGAGAGAGCTAGAGTTGTTAGGAAGACAGTGCTGCTGGGCAAGCAGACAATTAGAGAGCTGAAAGGGAAGGGGCCAAGTTACACAGTAAAATAGGAAGCCTGTCAACTCTGCAGGGGAGTTGGCTCTGTTCCAAGTTCAGCTGAGTACTGAATATGTAAATAGTTGCATGCAGCAGAAAAAGGGAACACTACCTATATACCGGTGATGGTTAGCACAGGCCGGGGTGGAGACCCCATTTACCGATAGTCCAGAGACCAGACGGTTGCCATAAGAGAACACCGGTTACACAGGCAGAAACAGTGAGGAGATTGGATCCCGGAGGTACAAGTGGGCAGCACTGATGTGAGCCTCAGAGAGAATAGGCCTAGTAAGTCAGTCCTGGGTAGTGTATGAAGAGGTCTGAAGAGAAGCTCTTTGGGTACGGTCACACTCTCAGACAGGAAGACGTATAGAGAGGCTTCTGAGGAGTTCTAGAGAAGTGTGATATGGACTGAGAGCAAGTCCCACAAAAGAAGTGCGATTGTGTTGGAGAAGTGTACCACAGCCTGGTGACATTTAGAAGAAATGTAATGTTCAGAATTACCAGTTCCCTGAGTAAAAAACTTGAGTTTTCCCTGCAGAATTGTGTTGTCTGCAGTTTCTGAGGGCCAATGCACCATACGTCTAACAATTCACCCATCATCCACAGTGGTACACCATAAAATAAACCAGCATCATCTTTACATCTCTACCAGCTTTGCACATCTAGAGGCTGGGATATTTACCCATTCTTTACAAAATAGCTCTAGCTCAGATTGGTTGGTGAATGCTTATGGACAGCAATTTTCAAGTCACGACACAGATTCTCTCAATGGGATTTAGGTCTGGACTTTGACTGGGCTATTTTAACACATGAAAATACTTAATTTAAACCGTTCCATTTTAGCTTTGGCTGTATATTCCGAGCTTCAGAGTGGGGGTGATGCATTCAGGGTGATGTGCAGTGTTGACTTTACTCCACACATAGTATTTGGCAGTTAAGCCAGAAAGTTCAATTTTGGTCTCATTTGACCAGAGCACCATCTTCTACATGCTTGCTGTATCCCCTACACAGCTTTTTGCAAACTGCAAAAGGGACTTCTTTTGGCTTTCTTCTTGCTACTTTTCCATACAGGCCAAATTTGTGGAGTAAACGACCCTGGGCCTGTTGGCTGCTTCTCTAATTAGTGCTTTTCTCCTCCTCTTCTCAGTTTAGGTGGGCAGCCATGTCTTGGTAGGTCTGCAGTTGAGCAATTCTCCTTCTGTTTACAGATATTGAACTGAATAATGCTCCATGAGATGTTCAGAGTGTTCAGGTTGTTTAAGACCTAACACTGCAATACACTTTGCCACAACTTAATCCATGAGCTGTCTGGTGCGTTCCTTGGTTTTCATGCGGGTTTGTTTAAAAATTTCTTTTAAAAAATTCATACGATTTATTCTATTTACTATTTAAATACTTTTAAAAGGGGAATTATCACATTGGTTTTATTTAAAAGGGTTTCAGAGAAAACAGCTCAAAAATACCGACAAAACTTTTCTTTTTTTTAAAATCTGGAATTTGGAAAAAACACCTATTATTTTCTTTATACTTGACAAATACTTGCTACTTTTTGTTCTTCTTTTTTAAAAAATCAATAAAAAACATTTACATGGTTTTTTCATTTTAAAATTACTTTTTAACATGTCGGGAAAGTAAAAAGAAGACATTTTTCCAAATTTTCTCAAAGTTACTGACCTGCTGTGCCTTGCTCTGCCTTGCTATTAGTTTCAACTGATAGCAGGGATGGTGTCATCCCAAAGGTCACCACACAGAACTGCTGACAGGTTGAGAGACTGACTGTTATATGATCTTACAAACAAAGGAGACTAATTACTTTTTTTTTATTTAGCTCGGGCTTCTGGAT
>JAODAL010059051.1:0-21718 GCA_025379985.1 Phyllomedusa bahiana
AATGTGGGAAAATTTTCTGAAAAAGGCAGAATATGGGAATCAATTTTTTTTTGGCATTTCCCTGATCACATTTTTCCCCTTTTTCTTTTCAATTTAAAGGATAAACATTGAAAAAAACTGCAAAAAAAATGAAATTTTGAAATTTCACCTTTTCCCCCTTTGCTTTTTTAATTTCCCCCGTGGGAAAACCTTTAAAAGGGGTTTTAAAAAACTTCATAAATGCGGTTTTTAATCTTTAAGGGGTGTAGTTTTTCCCCTTTTTTGAGGTAAATTATGGGGGTATCTAAAAATACAGGGCAATTTAAAGTCAGTTAGAACTGGGCGGTCCCCAAAAAAAGTATATTGCAAAATTTTTTTGAAAATTTTAAAAAAACTCCAAAATTTTTTAAGCCCCCTAAGTCAATTAAAAAAAAAATAACATTTAAAAAAATTTAAAGCCAAACTAAAAGCGACATATGGTAGATGCATGTTTTAAACTATTTTGAGGGGGCATGGGCTTACATGCAGAAATTTTTGAAGTTTGAAATTTTGGGAAATTTTTTTTACATTTTTCACGATAATTTTTTATTTTTTCACAAAAAACCCCAAATTCATTTTTTGGACCCAAAAAATTTTTACTATCCTTTAAAGCACAAGGGGTCACGGAAAAAACAAAACTATGTATACATGGTTAGGGTTAAAAGTGTCAAAAAGTTTTTTCTCAAATAAAGTGAAAACCAAAAGGCAGATTTCAAAAATGGGGGTCTTGGGCCCGTGGGGAACCAAAAAATGGGCTCCCGGCCCGGGAAAGGGGGTTAAAACTGTGGGGGATGCAGGGGTTGTGGGGGGCCCTGCTTTTGGCCCAGGGCCCTTTTTAATTTAATTTTCCCGTTTTAACTAAATGGTTTGGGTTTAAAAAAACTCCTTTTTTTTCCCGGAAAATTTTTTAAACTGGGGTTTCATGACGGGGGTTTGGGGAAGGGGACATGCTGGGGGGCCCCCGGACAGGCAAAAGTCAATGCCCCGTTCAAAATAAATTGGGGGGTTCAAAGACCCTTTTTACCGGGGGACTTTTTAAACTTTTTGGGTCAGACAGGGTTTTTTGGGCATTCTGCCCCCCCGGTCCCCCTTTGGGGCAGGTATTGTCAATGTCCCCGTTCAACTAAAAAAGGGGGAATTTAAAAGGGCTCCTTTTTTCCGTCATTTTTTAAAACATGGGTCTGACAAAGGGTTTTAAAAAAGGGGCATGCTGGGGTTCCCAGGACAGGGATAGTCAAAATCCATTCAACAAAAAAGATGGTTCAAATAATACTTCCTCTTGGCACTTTTTAAATTTTTTGGGTCTTTCAGGTTTTTAAAGGGGATTTCTGTGGTTCAGGACAGGGGGGTAGGGGGAATGGGCTGTACTTTTTTTCTGGACTTTTTGTTTTCCAAAATTTTGTTGGGCCCAAGTGTAGCCCCGTATCCAGTTTAAAATGTTTTTGGATGGGTTAATTCCAGCTTCTTTCCCGCCCCGTTTGAGTGGTAAAATTTAAGGTGTTGGGTTTCCCTCCCATAAAACTTTAATGGTCAAACGGGCCCATTAATTTTATCAACTATCGGATATAAACAAAAGATGATTGCCAAATTTTCGCTATCGTAAACGATAACGATAAGGGTTGACACCCAAACGCTCATCCCCTATTCCCGTTTAAAACTTTTTTGTTAGGGGACCATTAAAAAGTATTCTAGCAAAAGTTCCCTTTTATAAAACTTTTTAACCCCCAAGGGAAAAAAAATTTGAGGGGCCAAAACCAAAAATGTTCAAGAAAATCCCCCAGAAACTACAAAAAAAATTTTGAGGTTTCAAGAGAAAAAAATATCCCGATCAACCCGTCTTCTTATTGGGAAATTGGATATTTAAGGGAAGACCCCCGCAAAATTTTAACCCCTGGGGGGAACATTCTGGGGTGAATCCCGACTGGTCAAAATAAAAAACAACCCGGGGCCCAAAATTTTTTTGCTCAACACTTTGGATTTAAAAAATTGTTTGGGAACAAAGATTTTTAGTTCTGTTACAAAAACAGGGGACAGAGAGTTTTTTAAATGGATTTTTAAAATTGGGGAACTAAGGGTTTGCTTTGGGATTGGATTTGTATTTCAAAAGGCCCCCTGATTGGTTTAGCAAAAAATTTTAAAAAGTAAAAATTTTTTCCCAATTTTGACACACTTCTAAATTTGAATTTCAATGGGCTCTTTCAATTTATGTGGTTTTTAAGGGTTCCTTCAAAAAGGTTTAAAGTCTGCCTTTATCTAGCTGTGGGGGAGAAATATGCTTTAAGTAAAAGTCTGATATGTACCGAGCTAATTGATAATCTTGATTCATAAAGAAATTTATAAAAGGTCAAATTATGGGGGGTAAAAAACTGTGAAAAACCCCCGGGAAAAAAAAGTATTTCTAACTCTCCTGTTCTGAAAATTTTTTATATTTGGGGGGTCCCTTTTGATTTTTGAAATTTTGTCAAAATTGGGGTCCCACTGCCTCTTGCTGTTCAAAAAAATAGCATTTGTGAAAAACCTCCTTAGAAAGACTTTGCTAGAAGCACAGCCCTCATTACACTCAGTCTAATTACCTAGAATATTTTCTATGAGTTAAGAATCAATCAAGTTGAATCAAAAATAGTTTAGAGAAAACAATTAACATGTGTGTAGCATACTCGTAAAAAAATTAAGTTTAAGAAATAGAGGGGAGTGTTATGATAATGCTCTTGAAAGATAAGTGACCTTCTTCAAATAATTCAATAACAAAACCCTGTTATAAGGAGGAGGAATATACATAGCTACCAGAAGTCTGGAAATGGAGAAAAGTCTACAATGGAGAAAGACATATTTACTATTATTGTCCAATATCCAATTAAGACATTTAAATGGAATATTTTTGTGGATCAAAATTCTTACTCCCTTGGTCATCTACAGAATTGGAAGCTTGATGGAGGAAGGTGGTCCTATTTTAGAGAATACTCTGTCAGTATTACTTTATCACTTTGGTATGTGTTCTGGGTTATGTAAAAGACATTTTACTACTCCTTCTTAGACATTATCTAACTATTATCTAACTATTGTGCTAGAAAACTGATTTCTCAACATTGATTGGATAATGATGGTCAATAAGAGAATACATATAAAATTAATTGGTTTAAAAATTTGGTTAAAGGTATTTGTCTTAAAAGGGGTACTTTGAACAAACTTGAAAATTTATGGGCCCAGTGGACTGAAAACTCAGGTTTGGCCTGTAGAGAACTGACATAATACAAACTAAGTCTTTTTATAAAGGGTCATTGTTACAGACGATGCCACAGTCTGTGCATCAAATTGTGGATTCACCCATGCTCCTGCTTTCCACACCTGAGGCCAGCATCACTTTTCCTCCCTCCAACGCGGGGTCCCATAATATTCTTGCTGTCGACGCTGGGTTCTGCCCTCTGCTGCTGCTTGCTGCTCTCTGCTAACCCCTAGTGCACGCGCAATGGTTCTCTCGGATCTAAAGGGCCAACATGTACCATCCAGCTTTCCCATGAGCCTATCATGGTTCACCTGGGGCTTTATCAGGACACCTCTCCCTCTAGTCTCTGCCAGCTTTTTTCTTCCCATGCTAGGGTTTGCTGCATTTGTGCTATTCTTACTCTGATTCCCAGTTCTGACCTTTACTACGTTTTCTGACTATTCTGTTGTTTGCTGCCTGCCCTGACCTTACACCTGTCCTTGGACCAAGCAAGAACGCTGCCTGTAGAGACCATCGTCCTGTCAGCAGCTACTCCTCCACCTGTCTATTTGTACCTTGTTGGCACTTCAGCTGTCACTGCGAGCGACCACGTCAGGGGTAGAGACCTGGAAGTTCCCTGCAGCCAAGTCCATCCTGCCTTGCGACAGGCTCGGGCAAAAAACCATAGACTCCGCTCCCTGCCAACACTGGCAGTGACCCAGTGGATCTACTCCCTGCAGTATAGTCACATAGTAGAACAAACTGTACAAATTAATGATGTATGCTGTTGATCATTATTTTTTCTGTCATCACATAACATACTTATTGGTACCAAATATTGTAATTTTGCACAAGGTTTTGACATGTAGGAGGGTACGTGTGGGAGGGGGTTGTTTTGCACAACTTTTGTATACTTATACACAATTTTCACCATACAGTAGATCCCACCTAAAAGGCATGAAATCGCCAATAAAAGAACAGTAAAATACACAGACAAATCCATTACATGTGGATTTACTGTACCTAACAGTGGCAGCCAAAGTGATACCACCTCATAATTAAAAGTAATGTTAAGCGAAGCATATGTATAAAATGCAACAAACTGCTGACTAAAACTGCACATTTAATGGTGAATTTATGCTGGGACTCTGGGCGTTTGCAGTCTTAACAAGAAATATTTGTTAATGTACCGCTACATTTTACATTTAATTTATTATGTGAAAAATATGAGTTATCAATAAACATTCACATTCTAGCAAACCTACTGAAATGAACTGCAAGAAACAGACTGATTACCGACATTACCCTGAGAGAATAAGTAACACTTTTTATCAGTAGTAAAAGAAACTTTTGAACATAATTATTTTTCTACTTTTAAATGTATAAATAGTAAGAAGAAAAGAAATTTGTCATGCGCAAAGGCACACCTCAGGCAGCCCCTTCCCCCAGGAGAAATTAAAGTGTATTGCTAATGTATTAGTCATCTTTGTATATGCTGGAAATGTTTACCCTTTGAATAGAAAGCAGGCAAAAAAAATATGTTTCTAATTAATTTTCAATAACCTTGTAATATTGAGGTTATTGTCAGGTCTCTGTCACACACAAAAGTTATTAGAAACGAAGCCAACGACTTAAAATGAATGTACAAAACACATGAAAATAACATTATTTTTCACACCTTGCAGTTACTTTTTTCCACAAAAACTAATTTTCAACAGCTTCTTTTACAGAGTGCTTTAAAGACCATCAGTGATAAGCATCGGTTTTATAAGTGTTCTGAAAGGCAACAGAATAAAAACAAAATCCTCTGAATTTCAGAAATACTCCCCACTTACACATAGATCAAGCTGAGCACTGGCATTTATGTGTATATGATCCTATAAATTCTAGGAAGAGAAAACCTGAACTGGGATTCAATACCAAATCATCCCTCTTCTAAGGTCTAAACCCACTGAAATGTTTATCACTAAAAATGAAATATCTTGAGCATTTACATAGTAATGTACTGAATAAAAATATTTTATAAGAGATTTCATTTATTTTTTACCAGAATATTATTTAACCCTACAAGATTTCACCTTTTTTAAGCTTTTAGAGGGATCCAGCATTTTATTTTTTATCATTGCATTCTAAGAGTCATAACTTTTTTTTCTCTCCATTGCTGTAGTTGTATGAGGGCACATACTGTATAGTTTGATTACTTTTTTTCAGTCTGTCAGTGTTAGGGTATGTTCACACAACATGTTGGATCTGATTTTGGATCCGTTTTTAGAAGAAGTGTTTTTGATCCATGTTTCAGACCCTAAATGAACCCAAATGCATCTAACAATGTGCAGTGTAATTTTACATGGCTTTCAATGTAAAACACATCGATGTTCAGACAATACATGTTTTACATGTGTCTTTCTGACGTGTCTTTCGGATCTGTTCAAAGAATTAACATGTCAATTCTTGATCCGTTTGACACAGCAGACGCCTATTTAAATCTATAGGGTGAATTCTTGCTGCAGCCAAAACACATCCAAATACGCACCTGCATGTTGGATACGTTTTGGATGCGATTTACACAGCGCATTTGTATGTGTTTTTCAGATCCAAAACGCATCCAACACGTCATGTGAAAATACCCTTACACTGACAGTCAATCAAATAGGTTTAAACTTATAGCCGATATGGGGGTCTTCGTTAGGCCCTAGTTTCCCATGGTATCCAATTAGTACCATTTAATTTTAATGCATTTATTTTCAGATAGAGGGAGCCACCTATCTCTGTTAAGATTCTTAGATGCTACAATCATTAATAATTATGGCATCTAAAGGGTTAAATGGCTTGGATGAGCTATTTCTCTAACTCTATTCATTACAGCATTAGCCCGTGTTTAAGTTATAGGAGGTAAAACTTTATCTCACAGGCACAACTTTTGTGCTTACATAATCATTATGAAGATCCTGTATATCATGAAACCTTTATGCAAGGTACTTTATGACAAACAAATATGACATAGTTGATTAAAGCGCTAAAGGACTATATACTTTAATACAAAATGATAGCAATGTATTGTCTTTGGACGATTTGTTGTATAATAAAGGGGGTTTTTATTTATGTTTTGTGAAATTTAAAATACTTTCAAAAAATTTTAATCTATTGACTTTAAGGCTATGTTCACATGCCGTAATTGCGTCGCATATAGTATGGCCGCAATTACGCCGGGTGATTTGGGAGTCACGCTAATACGCGCCTACTCCCGCTGTGTGGGGAGGGGCGACAGCCTGCCGGCCCCATTGACAGTAATTACTCGCGGCGCGTATTCGTCGCAAGTAATTGACATGTCATTTATCTTCCCGCGCATACAATACGATCGAATTGTACCAGCGGGGAGAGGAGGCGTTATCCATAGTTCTCTATGAGAACTCGTATTAGAGCTCAAATTAGACCCAAAATGCGCACCGAAATTTGCCCTTGTGAACATACCCTAATTGGGATGTCTATCTCAGTAAAAAGTATTTAATAAGGTGTCTGACCCCAAGCAAAAAAAAAAATATAAATAAAATAATACTCATCTTCCCATGGTCCCTGGTTCTGATGGCATGTCTCTCCAGTCTCCTGAAGTGTTGAATTAACTTCAGAGCTGATCTGATTCTAGAAAGACCCAGCAGCATCTGCAGCTGTTAGGCCAGGAAGCAGGAAGGGTTGTATATACAGGCAGCTCCTGACTTACAACATTTCAACTTACATCCATCCCCTAGTTACAAACGGAGACTGATGGTATGTGGGGCGTGACTCAGTGACGTCAGCATATGCTGACGTCACTGAGTCACGCCCCATAATAACCAAGTACCAGCATGCCACAGCAGCACATGGGATATAGAAAGTGAGATGAAATCTTCTAAACAAGGGCATGAACAGCAGAACAAATGTAAAAACCCTTCCCTGCACTATCCAAAACTAAAAACAAAAACAATTGTGGTGGAGTTACATTTAATAAATCTACCTGTTCTGACTTACAATTTCAACTTAAGAACAAACCTACAGTTCCTATCCCGTTCATAACCTGGGGACTGCCTGTACAATGAATGAGAAGGCAGAGGGGAAATACATCCAGCTGACAAGTGGTTCTCCACTCTAGAACATGTACAATTAGCCATGTAACTGACCACTTCCCAGACTTATAAAGTCTTCTGGTGGTTGTCAACTAGTTAAAGTCCCCTGGTGGGACTAGGAAATAGCAAAACATGAAGTTAAATAAAAATAAAATAAAAAATGCACTATAAGAAAATACAATATCACATATTTTTCCATTAAACCTGCTTTAATTAAAAACACACTGTTAGCCAGAAATAAACATATTTAGTATTGCTGTTATCAAAACAAACCAAATAATAAAGTTGACTTGTTATTACAACCATAAAAAATATGGCCTATTTGTTTTTTTGGGTGAAAAGATGGAAGAAGAGAAAATATAAAGTTAAGCAATAAGCCCTATGTATCTGTCAGGGCTAGGCGGCACTCAGTTTGCAGGGAGCAAGAGTCTGCAGCAGCTGAATTGTGACCCCACCCTGATAGACAGTCTCCTGGTAGCTCTGTGAGTGACAGAGGCCCAGCCACTCCGGACAGGGGGTGTGTCGCACCAGCCAATGGGTGGACCCGGAGGCTGCTCCAATCGACTGCTGGGGCGGTGTCCGGGAATCCCATTTAAACTTCCTGAAGGCTGAGTGCAGCGCCTGTGATATTCTCCTGGCTGTCTTGCTACCTGTGCAATTTTTTGTTGTTTGCTTACCTGTGTACCTGACCTCGGCTTGTTCTACTGACCCCGGCTTGTCTTCTGATTTTGTACCTCGCTCCCGTTTGGCTTTTGACCCCGGCTTGTTTACGTTCACTCTCTGGGTCTGATTTGTGGCTTGGCGTTCCCGATTTGTTATTGACCCAGACTGTCTGACTATTCCTCCTGATGGCCCCAGCACTTTAGCAGCGCAGGGACTGTCGTTCAGTTGCCATCTACCGCCTAGGGCAGCACGTCAAGCAGGCAGGGACAGTGGGCTGGGTTTCAGTCAGGACTCACTGTACCTCCCTTGACGTGCCATTATCACAGGCCGAAACCGTTACTGCTTTACCCTCACTCTGAACCCCATGACAGCGCTGGTAGAGCAGATCCAGGAGCTTACCCAGCTAGTCCAGGATCTGGCGCTGCGGGTACAACAGCAAGAGACTTCCCCTAGTGTCCCTGCACTACCTTCCCCTCCTGTGGAACCCCCTATTCAGTTGCCTGACAGGTTTTCAGGCAATAGGAAGACATTTTTGACTTTTAGGGAAGGATGTCGCCTGTATTTTAGGCTCCCCCCTGACCGGGCAATGGGGACAGAGAGTGGGAATTATTATGTCATTACTTCAGGGTTCCCCCCGGAGTGGACATTTTCGTTACCACCTGATTCGCCAGAACTGTCTTCTGTGGACAGGTTCTTGGTCTCCTTGGGCATACTTTTTGATGACCCTGATAGGAAAGCTGTGGCCGAGGCTCAGCTGACCACCTTGAGACAGGGTAAAAGGACTGTGGAGGATTATTGCTCTGAATTTCTCCGCTGGTGTGTTCTGTCTGGGTGGAACGACCCAGCTCTTAGATGCCGGTTTAGATTAGGGTTAGCTGACCATGTGAAGGATATGTTGGTGGCTTACCCTACCCCTGGTACTTTAGATGAGGTTATGGCTCTAGCCGTCTGTCTGGACAGACGTTTTATGGAGAGATGTCAGGAAAAGGCTCCCATCCCGGTGATCCACCCCTCTGCACCCGCTGTTTCCGATATAAATTCAGAGGAGCCCATGCAAGTGGGGGCTTCTTCGGCAATTGCTGCCAGCGACCGTTAGACGTCTCGGCATATACAGGGACTATGCTTCTACTGTGACAATGATGGACATGGCATTCGGGAGTGCTCCAAAAGGAAGACCAGTCCGGAAAGACTCCAGCGCCTAGGTGATTTGCAGGAAGATCAACTAGGCGAACAGGTATTTCCCATTGTATCCAAAAAATTTGGGCTGCTCCCAGTTAAGGTTTCATACTTGTCTTTGTCCGTTCTGGAAACGCTTTTGTGGATTCTGGGTCAGCGTCAAAATTTTAAAGACGCGCCTTTGCCAAACGCTGGGCCTAATTGAGACCCTCATCTGATTCCCTGCGGTATGGCAAATTGACTCTACTCCACTGGCTAGGGGCACAATCCAACATTGTAATCCTGAGCTCGAGAGTTTGGTGGGATCTATACATACTGAAAAGTTGTACTCTTTTATCATGGAGGGCTGCCCTGATGTGGAGTTGGGGCTGCCCTGGCTTAAAGAATCAAAAACCCAGTTTTGACTGAATTCAGGGAATAAATCAAGTGGGGCATCAGTGTTGTGACAGATGTCTTCCTACCATACGGCAATACGAGGTGGACAGTTTCCTGTATTTATTCGTGACTTTGCTGAGGTATTTTTCTCAAAAACAGCGTAGATTCTACCCCTCATAGATTTACGACTGTGCCATCGACCTATGCCCCGGAGTGAAATTTCCACAAGGGAGGATATAAAATCTCTCAGTTCCTGAGAAACTAGCCATGAAGCAGTAATTTTTTCAGAAAGCCTTCAAAAGGGCATATCCCACCTTCTGTGTCTCCTATGGGCGCAGGGTTTTTCTTTGTAGGAAAAAAGGATGGAGGCCTCCGTCCATGCATTGACTACCGTGTATTAAAGAAGATAACGGTAAAAAAACAATATCCCTTACCCTTGATTCCTGATCTGTTCAATCAGATCCAGGGGGCGAAGTGGTTTTCCAAACTGGAAACCTGAGAGGTGCCTATAACCTCAAACCGTATCCGAGAAGGGATGAGTGAAAACCGCATTTAAACACCCCGAAGTCATTTTGAATATCTGGTGATGCCGTTCGGGTTCTGTAATGCCCGTGGTGTTCCAGAACCTGGGTAATGATGTTTTCCCGGGAACTTATTGGTTGTTGTATGGTTGTTTTATCTGGATGACATTCTAATCTACTTGAAGATTGGGCATCAACACGTTAAAAAATGTACGACAGGTATTGCAAATCTTGAAGGAAAATAGATTGTTTGTCAAGCTTTAGAAATGTTTTTTGGGGTACAGGAGGTTCCTTTCCTTGGGTATATCCTTACTCCTAACTCATTTCGCATGGACCTCTGTAAAATTCAGGCTATTCTCGACTGGGTCCGCCCTTTGTCCTTGAAGGCCCTACAGCGATTCTTAGGGTTTGCTAATTATTATAATAAAATTATTCGTAATTTTTCTGTCTTAGTTCGGCCGTTGACTTACATGACTAAGAAAGGGATGAAGTTCAGCAATTGGCAACCTGAGGCCATAGAAGCGTTAGAGAAACTTAAGCAGTGTTTTGGTATCAGCTCCTGTGTTGATTCAAGCAGATCATAGCAAACCCTTTGTCGTTGAGGTTGATGCTTCCGAGTATGGTGCTGGGGCAGTCTTGTCTCAGGGGTCTGCTACTATGACTAATCTTCGCCCTTGTGCCTTCTTTTTGCGTAAATTTTCCTCGGCAGAAAGGAATTATGACGTCGGTGACCGGGAGATGTTGGCTATTAAGTGGGCCTTCAAGGAATGGCACAACTTCCTCGAAGGTTCCCAGCATCAAGTCACGGTTCTTACTGATCATAAGAACCTTACCTTTTTAGAGAGTGCTAACAGGTTAAATCCATGTCAGGCGAGTTGGGCATTATTTTTTATGCGCTTCAACTTTGTTGTTACTTACAGACCAGGTTCTAAAAATGTTAAAGCTGATGCGCTATCTAGAAGCTTCTGTGCCAGCCACGCTTCCCAGGAGAATCCGGTACCTATCTTGCCCAAGGAGACTGTTGTCTCAGCTAATTCCCCTGATTTAGCAACTGAGATTAAAACCCACCATGAGACCTGCTGATTGTCCTGTTTCAAAGGTCTTTGTTTCTCGTATTTACTGATGGCCATCATTGCCTCGTGATGTTGAAGCCTTTGTGGCATCTTGTAAAGTCTATGCTCGGGCTAAGGTTCCCAGAACTCGTCCTCCTGGTGAACTTTGCCCTCTGCCTGTACCTGAACGTCCGTGGACCCACATCTCCATGGATTTTATGACGTACCTTCCTCCTTCAAAGGGCAAAACGGTTATTTGGGTGGTAGTTGACCGTTTCAGTAAAATGTACCATCTTGTTCCGTTAAGGGGGTTGCCGTCGTCCAAAAAACTTGCTGAACTCTTTATCAAACACATTGTCAAACTGCATGGTTTTTCCGGAGAATATTGTTCTTTACAGAGGGGGTTTAGTTCTTTCTCGATTTGGGAGAGCCTTTGCAAGGCTCTGGGTATCACCCTGTCCTTCTCTTCTGCCTTCCACCCAGAGACTAATGGCAAAACAGAAGGGTAAATCAAATGGTAACACAAAAACTCCGTTGCTATGTCTCTGATCTGCAGGCAGATTGGGTAAAGTACTTACCATTGACAGAGTTTGCCATTAACAATCAGGTTAGTAGCTCGTCTGGGACCTCACCATGTTACTGTAATTATGGTTTTCACCCAAGGCATGCGTCATGTTAAAGTGCCACGTCTGATCACAGCTGGGTGGATGTTATCATTAACCCCTTAACGACCTTGGGCGTATCCATAAGTCCAGGTCCCCCCCCCCGTTTGAGGGGTTCACGCACCTGCACGTATGGATACGCCTGAGGATCCGCGCAAACACAAAGGAGATTTGCGCAATCGGCGCGGGGGGTGTCAGCTGAACACTTACAGCTGACATCTCCGCATCATCGGCCCGAACCGCCGGATCGCTCGGGGTGGGGGTCGTGTTAAACCCTTAATTATCGCGACCATCGGGTCGCAATAACTAAGAGAGACGCAGGAGAGATCGCCTCCTCCAGCGTCACACTGTCGGCGGCAGCAGCGCAACGGATCGGTTGATCCGTGCAGCTCCTGCCTTCTGACAGACCGCACGGAGGGCATAGAATGTCTTTGACCGTCACGAGTGCCCAGCCGTTGCCCTGTGGGCATGTGTCCTGGCATCGTGACTGACAGTTTGTCATAGCAACCAGTCATAGTAACAAGTCTATGTACTGATTCCTTTGAATGAGAGAATAAAGATCTCTCTTCAAATTCCGCCTATGGGGAAATGTAAAAGAAGTAATGTGAAAAAGGAAAAAAAGTGAAAAACAATAAGAACACAAACACGAAAAATAAAATAAAAAATACGTACACCTTGTCCTTTTCGCCCCTTTACAACGCCAATCGCCCCAAAAAAGATCAAAAAATAAATAAAGTACCCATATTTGGTATCGCCACGTGCCGTATCGACCCTGCTCTATTAATCAGTCATGTTTAATTAACCCGTTACGGGTGAACGCCGTAAAAAAAATACAAGAAAATCAAATCACAGAATTAAGATTATAGTTCAATTGGGTGCGGTGCCCGCAGGACCATAAAAATGGAAATAAAAACGATCACTAGTGTTGACAATTATTATCGACAAAGTTGAAATCTGGCACAGTTTTTATGGGTGATCGGAATTTTTAGATCATGCATAATTTAACATACATTAAATCCTGTGCATCAACTATTAAGATCGCGCCTTTTTTCGGCGCTTTCCTGTATATTATTGCGCCACAAATCAGTTTACAGAATAGATCAGGGTGGATGTGTTGTGCGACGTCATGACTGGGATGTGTACTGGTTTAGGGGCCCCGATTGGCTGGAAGATCACATGACCTCGTTTTACATAGAACAGCGTTTTCCTGTTCAGCCTTAGTGTCTCTCAGCTTCTCAGAGCAGAAGGACGTGCGCTCTGCTTGTGCCAAACGCCTCAGCGAAGTATGTATATTTCTTCAACAGAGAAACCTTACATTAGCTGTGATCCTTACAATTTAGTTTGATTAGAGATTGAAGATTTTATATAGTTAGGGTAGAGGAATTTTAAGGAGCATCTACTGCTGTAAATCCACGGGGTGGGAGCGGAAGGGGGGCCGCCGCGGGCGAACACAGACAAGCTCTATAAGAATACTGGATAAAGTCACCAAGACTTAGTGTAGACAATTGCAATAGCTTTATATTAACAGTTTTTTCTATTGAAATATTTTCCAGGGGTAATGGTAGCCTTGAACTTAATGGATACACAACTTTTTCGAGTAACTGCAGGTTCTCTTGTTAGGTGCAAAAACTCCACTTTTATTATCAGTATACATATCAGATAGTGATTCATTTCAATTTAGCCCATTCCACCTGATAGTTGATAGGTGCCGAAAGAGACCTGTAAAATCCGAAACATTACATATACGTGTTTTTTATTTACTTTGGCGCAATACAGCTTTGTTCATTGAGGCACCTTGGCTACTTAAATGTGAATACTAGCAATTTTTTTAGTCACCAAGGTGAATTGATAGTGCCCAAAAAATACCTTTTTTATTATCCGAATACATTACAGATACGTTTTTTTTGACTTTGGCGCAGGCCAGCTTTGTTGATAGATCTACTTTGCATTTAAATTTGAATACAGCAATTTTGTAGTCACCACAGGTGAATTGATAGGTGCCAAAAATACCTTTTATTATCCGAATACATTACAGATACGTGTTTTTTGCACTTTTGCCCAGTCCAGATTTGTTGATAGAGCCACCTTGCAGTTAAATTTGAATCCAGCAATTGTGTAGTTACCACAGGTGAATTGATAGGTGCCAAAAAATACCTTTTATTATCCGAATACATTACAGATAACGTGTTTTTTGCACTTTTGCGCAGCCAGCTTTGTTGATAGATGCACCTTGCAGTTAAATTTGAATACAGCAATTTTGTAGTCACCACAGGTGAATTGATAGGTGCCAAAAAATACCTTTTATTATCCGAATACATTTCAGATACGTGTTTTTTCACTTTGGCGCAGGCCAGCTTTGTTGATAGATCTACTTTGCAGTTAAATTTGAATACAGCAATTTTGTAGTCACCACAGGTGAATTGATAGGTGCCAAAAATACCTTTTATTATCCGAATACATTACAGATTCATCAGTTTGTTTCTTAGATGCACATTTTGCCACAGTATAGTCCAACCTTATTCGATTCGATTGATCAGAGCACTTTGTAACCTTGCAGTTAAATTTGAATCCAGCAATTTGTTAGTCACCACAGGTGAATTGATAGGTGCCAAAAAATACCTTTTATTATCCGAATACATACAGATACGTGTTTTTTGCACTTTTTCCCTGTCCAGATTTTGTTATGATAGAGACCACCTTGAAAGTTAAATTTGAATCCAGCAATTGTGAGTTTACCACAGTTTAATTGATAGGAGCACAAAAAATACCTTTTATTATCCGAATACATTTCACAGATTACGAGTTTTTTTTTTCACTTTGGGCGCAGCCAGCTTTTTGATAAATCTACTTTGCAGTATATTTGAATCCGCAATTTTTGTTTTGATTTGATGGATTTGAGAATAGCTGTGATTTTTCCGTCCTTTTAAAAGAGAAGACTATCCAAAACCATCCATGCCTTTCTGCAAATTTGTAACTTTCTGAACAAGGAGCGAAATTCAGTGTAAGCGAGCAACGAGGGGGTTAGGACATGGAGTAGTAGGTACGAGAGAAGTGCTTCCTTCCCAGTGCTGGCGACAACGGGGAACGCCATGCCAGCGGAACAATCAGTTGACAGGACCGTCAGGCCTTTCAATCGCTGTGCTCAGGCCCTGTGATTCTCCTAACGAACAGCGTCGCCAATCTGTCCTGTCAGATGGTTAATGGCAACCTGCATCCAGGAGTCTTAACCTCCTCGTCCTCCCAGATCTCACGGCCACAAATGTCGTCATCAGCATCACCAGACATCTGTCCAACATGTAGCAAGCCCAAATGTCCTACTCGTGTAACCCACCACTGTGGATAATCCATTTTCAGAAGACCACTTTGATGTACAAAATCGTGTGGGTCAGAAGGCATGTTAAAAGAATCAATGATGCCAAAGATGAGATTTTTCTCTGCTCTGACGCCCAGTTACTGAAGGCCAACAGAGCGGAGCAGGCAAAGCCGGTCAATCCCGGCAAAAATCCCGGGCTGTCGGCAGCGCCGTTGCAGTCCCTCTTGCTTTAGCCCCAAAGCTCCTGGATGCAGCAATGTCGGACGACGCAGTCCCTGTGATGAAGATTGATGATGACGACATTGCGGATCCAACATGGTCTTTTCAGCAGAAATTTGCTTGCGAGCGCTTCATCACTGGACAGGAGGAAGACGATTGGTAGGTGTCAGTATGGATCCGCCTCAAAAAGGGAAGGGCAGTCGCAGAAGTCCGCAGATAATTATTCCGCCAGCCACGGTCCAGGCGCAAACCCCCGCTCCTCCTTATTCGCCGTCAAAAAGGTCCAGGCCCCTCAGCAAGCCTGGGCCTTCTTTTGACCAAGCCTCTGATTCACCCAGCGATGTCATATGCCGCCTTTGCCGTAATACGCATAAGTATAGGCAAGAACCAAAGGTGGTTTAAACCACACACGAAACATGTCAGTCACATGCAGAGCGAATGCATTAGATTGAAATTGGCGGGCAACACTTGGCCAAAAAAGCCAGAGAACCGACGCTGGTGCCTCCAACCACTTTTTACAAGACACCCTCTCTCTCCCCGGCCTCCTCCTCCTCCGCACACCTCACCAAGCCGTTTTCCTCAAGCTGCCCCATGACACTCAGAGTCAATTATCAGGGATCACCTCCGCTTCAAGCCTCCACCGTCGCCCAGTACCACCAGCACCACCAGAGAACCCATCCTACCCCTTCTCCTTCCGCGCCTTGTTGACTACCTTCCAACGCCGTACAGCTGCCAGTCTACATGCCAGCCTTTCTTCATTCCATGTTAATGGGAGCAGACAGAAACACAAAAACTCCCAAACCAACCCAAAGCCAAAAGCCTGATGTCGGCATTGCCAGCTTTGGCCTGAAAATGTTTTAGACCTTTCTTATATTTCCCCGCCCAGGTTAACACAGATGGGGATCCGCCACGTCATTGCCCTTGCCCTGCCCCCAATACCATAAGCTGAGCATGCATTTCTTTGCCAGAAAAAGCCGTCCTTGCCCCTGGCTCAGATCCCCACATGTCCATCAAAAAATTAATAGGCGTTGTCTGCAACTTTGGCCGGAAAACTACTCCATCAGACCGACCCGACACATGAGCTAGATGAAGCATGCCAAGTCCGCTAAATCACTGTGACAGCTCACTGGGTGAGCTGGGTGGATTTCCCTGAGGGGGTGACGGTTTGTTGACATGAGCTTGTGGACGGCTCACTCGTCAACGAGACCGAGCGCTGGCCTGGGTCCAAGAACCTTGTGCAGGCAAAGTGTTTTGTCATATTTGACGGGCAATAATCTGCTTGGCCGCCATAAGATCGGTAGGCTGGAGCACATCCCTTGCCTGACACATGTCATGAACCTTGTCGTCCAGAAATTTTCCTAAAGAGCTAACTCCCCGGGGTCTGGACTGCCCTGCTGAGGAAGGCTCGAAGTCTAATTTCGCACCTTTCCACGCGTTTCACGACCCTGCTTCGTCCCGCCTGCTGCGTTGCAGCGTTCAGCTCTCGCCTCCCGTCAACACCGTCTCTTGTTTGACGGGGAACGACGCTGGAATTCCCAACCTCCCTACATGCTCCAGCGATTGGTTGCAGCAGCGCAATTCCATTCCGCATACCGAAGTGACACATGCCTTACAATCAGCGGTGCGGCGACCCGGGGTGTTGAGCCAAAACCCGTGATAGTGGATGCAGTGAAAGAGCTCTGCAACCATCCGCCAGTTTGAAGAAGCAACCAAAATGGTCAGTGTGGACAATGCCCTTGTCATCATGAGCAATGTTTGTGATCCTTAGTTTGGAACGATTTTTTGTGACACTCTGAAACAACAGGTCCCGTCCAGCGACAGAGAAGGCGACGGACACCGTTCGGACGGACGAATCCGTAACACTTCCTCTCCCGTCAACTCCCACAAGGCGCCCACAGTTTCAACAAATATCAAACGGTCTTCATTCCGGCATGCAAACGTGGTCCAGAAGCTATTGCAGGTTGCACATCAGCTTTCATGGTGCAAACATCTCAGTGCAAGTTCAGGGCTGTGAATGAAGGCGTGTGCCGGAGGCAGTGGAGGAGGAGGAGAAGGAGGTATTCCTTGACACCTGCGATGTGACCACCCGACGTCCCTGCCTTGAGAAAGAGGTTGGCCGCTAATTGATGCGGAGGAAGGAAAGATAGGAAGAATGAGTTTGCTATGCCCCTCGATCGACCCAGAGGCTGGGAAATCAAGCTCCATCTCTCACAAGGAGTGCTTGGATGCTCCATTTCCTCCAACAATGACCGCATTAAGCCAACAAAATGAAACAACAGTTACTGGGTGGCCACCCTCCTCGGATCCCCGGTACAAAACAAAACTCATCACTTTCCTACCACCTACCCAAATAGAGAGAAATGCAGGAAAAGGTAAGCCTTGCTGATTGAATCAGCTGAGAACATCTGTTGCTTCTGCTTCACGTTCCCCAAATGTCACGGTGGAACAACCACAAGCGACGAAACAGCAGTAGAGTGCCAAGTAAAGGCGTAAGCGTGCGCAAGCAGGCAAGTGTGGCAGATCCTAAATTGGGGGAATGTGTTGACCTCCAGCAATCTTATGTTTACCACCTCACCAACGCATGGTCAAGAAATGCAGGGGCACACAACCAACACACAGAGATCACTATAAGATCATAGTGCATGACTATCTGCTCCAACACCCGATGTTTTTTTGTATGTGTTCCGACCCAAATAGACATCTGGGTATCCAAAATGGACGATGGCCCGAGCTGCATCGTCAACGCCATAGAAGTGTTTTTTCCTCCCAGCAGCCAGCGTCATAATCTGAGCGGACCTTCAGTACAGCTGGAGAGTCATTAATTACACACAAACGCATCGGGCAATTTCCACAGATAAAGAGGATGGTTTTTCTTTGACTTTCATCAAGATGAATCAGTCATGGATCATCTGATGATTTTGTGTCCCCAAATGCCGAGTCAACCGTTTAGTTGCCGTCTTCTTCACATTCCTCTTCAACAGAAATGGTCCTCTTGAAAAATGTTTTTATTAAAATGATCATTTCTTACTTGCAATTTTTATTCTCTTTTCCCAACAGTTCAATTTGCTGATTTTCTGTAGGAGACTGTAAAAGACGAGCAAGGTTTCAGACAACACCGTATTCCCATTACTACATCACTTTATCTTAAGAAGTTTTCCCGCGATTGGTCAGTAGAGTTTTGAGGTCAGTTGCTGTGATATACAGCTATTAATATGGTCATTTGTGAACAGAAATGTGTCTTTTAATGGCATTTCTCCCTCACAATTTTTTAATAGTGCTGAGAAGTCCATCATTTTATAATTTATTTTGGGGTCAAGTAGCTTGAGATACAGCAATAATCATGGTCCATTTGTAACAGAAATGTGGCTTCTAATGTGGCATTTTCTCCTCACAATTTTTAACAGTGTCTGAGAAGCTTCATTTTTATAATTTTTTTTGGGTCATCGCTGCTTTGAAATTTGCAGCAATAACCTACAAGGTCCTATAAAAAAATGTTGGTTTCTCTAACAGACATTAGTACAACACAAAGTCCAATGTGGCTTCAAGGTCATGCTTTGAATTTTTGGGGCATTTTGGCTTTGAAATTCAGCTAAACTACAGGTCCTAATATAAAAAAAAATTGTGTTTTCCTCTCTAACCAGACATTTGTTTCTTCACAATTGTCAAGAGTGGCTGGCTCAAGGTGATGTGCTGTTCAGAAACAGAATAGGTAGGACACTGTTAATGGACACATATTGCAAAATGACTTTTTTTGCAAGATCTTTTAACATCGCTATCAATCCCTGTATTGAGACAACCCATTTAAAACAATAAAAAAAAAGAGAAACAAAAGACATGGTGGGATTCCATCCTATTTTAAAAAAATGTGTTTTCTAGAATTAAACTACTAAAAAACTTGCATGTACAAAATAGCTGGTAAAAAATTCTCTGAATGTACAAGGGAGTGTACAGAAACTTGACCAGATGTAGGTTATTCAGTGGACATGGAATTATGAAGCACGGACAGAGAACAAAGTACAGAGACAATTTCCTCCAGCACAACGTTGAGTAAATAAGAAAAAGAATGCCAAGAAAAAGGGCACCTGGGTGAGAACATGAAGCGATAACCCACCAGTATTTCCAAGTGAAGCTCAATTGTCCGCACATCATACGAGGGGCAAAGCGCTACCTCAGTAGCAGACAGTAAAATGTCCTTTCAAACTAAAATGGTGGATGAAAGACCTCCTTTTACCGCACTTTTGAATCCTGTGGGTCAGAACAGGTTTAATGTCATATCTGGCGGTACCGGACAATATAGTGTAATGTCCAGTTCAACTAAAATGGTGGTTCTAAGACTCCTTTTCCCGGCACATTTTAATTTGGGGTGTCAGACAGGTAATGGTCATACTCTGCGGTACAGGACAGAATATAGTCAATGTCCAGTGAAACCTGAAATGTGAGGTTCAAAGACTCCTTTTCCGGCACTTTTAAATTTGGGGTCCATGCAGGTTTGGTTGGGCTCATGGCTGTTGCCCAGGACAGGTATAGTCTATATCAGTGAAAACTAACAATGGTGGTTGAAAGACCGTCCTTTTTCTCTCCCCGTCACTTTTTAAAATGTGGGGGTCATGCGGTTTGGGGCTCATGCGTGGCCCAGGACTGTTATAGTCTAATGTTCCAGTGAAACAAAATCGGTGGTTGAAAGACTCCTTTTTTCCGGCACCTATTAAATGTGGGGGTCATGCAGGTTTGGGGCTCAGCTGTGGCCCAGGACAGTAAGTCAAAGACCAGTGAAAACTAAAATTGTGGTTCAAAGACTCCTTTTTTTCTTGCAACTTTTTAAATGTGGGGGTCATCGCAGGGTTTGGGGCTCATGCTGTGGCCCAGGACAGGGATAGTCAAGTCCGTGAAACTAAAATGGTGGTTCAAAGACTCCTTTTTTGTCCCGACACTTTATAAATGTGTGGTCATGCAGTTGGGGCTCATGTGAGGCCCAGGACAGGTATAGGTCAATGTCCAGTGAAACTAAAAATGGTGGTTCAAAGACTCCTTTTTCCGGCACTTTTTAAATGGGGGGGGTCATGCAGGTATTTGGGGCTCATGCTGTGCCCCTGACAGGTATAGTCAATGTCCATGAAACCAAAATGTGGTGGTTGAAAAAAAAAGACTTCCCTTTTTCCGCACTATATTATTTAATGTGGGGGTCATGCAGGTTTTGTGGCTCATGCTGTGCCCAGGACATGGTATAGTCAATGTCCATGAAAACTAAATGGTGGTTCAAAGACTCCATTTCCCGGCATCTTTGAATCTGGGGGTCATGCAGGATTGGGGCTCATGCTGGTGGGCCCAGACATGTATAGTCAAAGTCCAATTCGCACAAATGGTGTTGAAAGACTCCCTTATTTCCGCAACTTTTAAATGTGGTGTCATGCTTGTTTGGGGCTCATGCTGCTTCCAGGACAGGATAACTTCATTGTCCAGTTCAAGTAAGATGATGTATCAAATCATACTGCCTTCTGGCACTTTTAATTTGTGGTGAATGCAGGTTTAAGGGTCATGCTGTGGTACAAGACAGGGATAGTGAATATGTGTGATTTTTTTTCTGTGGCTTTTTATAACCTAAGTGTGTTGCCTAAGATGTAGCACGTATCCATTTACGTTGTGGATGTTAATTTTTTGCTTCTCCCGCCTGTTTTTTGGGGGGTAAAAATAGTGTTGTTTCCTCCCCCCAAACTTTTAATGTCCCTCGCTCAAATCGACTGCTCACTACGACTATTGGGGCGATGATGGTCGACTATGACCATTGACCGATTCGAGGCCAACACAATCGTACATAGTCAATATGATTTCAGCGATACCCCAAATTTTTATATTTTATTTTATGTTTTTACTTTTTTTACATAAAAAACTTTTTATTCAACCCCGGAAAAAAAGTTTTTGCTCGCCAAAGTTAGAGCCATAACTTTTTTTTTAAATTTTTTCTGTTTACGGGCGTGTAGGGGGTTGTTTTTTGCGGGATGGGTTGAGTTTTTTTTTAGTAACATTTTTGGGGGGGGCAAGGGTTTTTTTTAGTTTTAAATCCATTATTTGGGAAAGGGAGGGTGAAGAAAATATTTCAAAACCTATAGTGTTTTTTATTTTTATTATTAACAGCGCCGGTCAGTATCGTGATAAGTTGCTTTACTCTTTGGGTTGATACGTTTTTGGGGATATCCCGTTTTTATATTTTTTTTTTGTTGAAGCATTTAAAAAAAAAAAAAGGTTTTTAGTTTTTGTGAAAGAAATTTAGCATCGCTATTTTCTGGAGCCAAACTTGTTAAAACTTTGGCATTTTTTTAGGAGTTTTTTTATCCTTTTTATTTTATTTTATGTGCGCGGGATGAACAAAAATCTTAATTTGTGATTTTTTTTTTTGTTTTTTTTCGCGTTCACCGAAAA
>JAODAL010059052.1:0-21718 GCA_025379985.1 Phyllomedusa bahiana
CGTTAATTAACACGTACTGTGAACGCTGTAAAAAAGACAAGTCACAGAATTGCGATTTTTGTTCACCCCGCAGGACATAAAATGGAATAAAAAGTGATCAAAAACTCATATAAACACCAAAGTGGTGCCAATTAAAACATCATTTAATCCCAAAAAATTAAAGTCCTTACACAGTTCTGTATACAAAAAAATAAAAAAGTTATGGCTATCATAGTAATACATAAATACTGTTTTACACAATAACATAAAAAAAAAATGTACTTCCACATAAAAAACTATATAAATTGGGTATCGCCATAATCGTATCGACCACAGAGTAAAACTAACTTGTCACGTATATTGCACGGTGAGCACTGTTAAAAATAAAAACACTACTAAGATTGCAGCATTTTCTTCAACCTGCCTTCCAAAAAACTGATTTAAAAGTGACCAAAAAGCCTTGTGCCCCCAAAAATGATACCAATAAAAACATCCGCTCATTCCGCAAAAAATAAGCCCCTACACAGCTCTGTATACAGAAAAATAAAAAAGTTATGGCTCTCAGGCTATGGCAATAAAAAAAGCTTTCTTTATTAAAAAGAAGTGTTTCTATTGTGTAGAAGCAGTAACATATATAAAAATATATACATTTAGTATTGCTGTAATTGTATCGACCTTCTGAGTAAAATTAACATGTCAAGAATGAACATGTTCTAAGTTTCTTTACAGAAAAAAACGATTGCTGAAAATATGCATCGTTTGAACTATAAAGGGTATTTTCTATTGAGGTCAATGGGGATGGTTTACTTTCAATTTTAGACAAGTATTTCAAGACAGAATCCACACGAAATATTCATTGTGTGGACATATCCTAAAACTAACATGTCAACTATACTAAATGGTGAGCGCTGTAAAAATTTAAATAAACAACAGTACCAGAATTGCTGTATTTTCTTTATCTTGCCTCCCAAAAAACTAATTAGAAACCAATCAAAAAGTCATATGTCTCCCAAAATGGTGAACACATCTCACACAAAACAAGCCCCTACACAGCTCTGTATACAAAAAAGAAAAAAAAATGTTATGGCTCTCAGGCTATGGCAATAAAAAAATGCTTTCTTTTTTAAAAAGAAGTGTTTCTTTTGTGTAGAAGCAGTAAAACATATAAAAATATATACATTTAGTATTGCTGTAATTGTATTGACCTTCTGAGTGAAATTAACATGTCATTTAAACATAGAGAACTCCTTTAAAAATAAAAAAAATTACCAAGATTGCTGTATTTTGTTCATCCCACTTCCCAAAATCCTTGATAAAATGTGATCGAAGAGACATTTGAACCTCAAAATGGTACCAATGAAAATGTCAACATCCTGCAAAAAAGTCCTTATACAGTTCCATATACAGAAATATAACCGGCTCTTAAAATATGATATAAAAATGACATAAAAACGCAAATTTTGCAAACATATTGCTATTGTGTAAAAGTAGTAAAACATAAAAAAAACTATATAAAATGTATATCATTGTAATTAGGGATGAGCGAATCTGATGAAGTGGAATTCGTTTCGAATTTCAGGAAAAATTAGAATCTAAACTAAGCCAAATTTCCTGGCGATTCGTGGTAACAAATAGTTTTTTTTCTAAAATGGCCGCGAGCACATGGCGTGACATGGGACAAAGAACTATGGGACAAAGAGACAAAGGAACACCCTCAATGCCATGACATGCAGACATGCAGGCAATCAGCAGCCAGCCAGCTTCTGTGATATCACAGCCCTATAAATAAGCCAGCTATTTTTCATTCTGCCACTGTGTGATTCCTGAGTCTGGAGTTGTTGATGAGCAGCTTTCTCCACCCGCCTAGTGAGGAAGGTACTCACCAGCAGCAGTAAAAGCAAATGGAGCAGACCCTGAACCACCCCACATTGAAGATCCACTGGACTACTGGGCAGCCAAACTGGATTTGTGGCTGAAACTTGCCGAGTTTGCAGTGGAGAAGCTGTCCTGCCTGGCCAGTAATGTGGCATTAGAGCGGGTGTCCAGTGCAGCAAGGGCCATAGTTGCCCCAAGGAGAACTTGCTTGTCCACCCGAAATGTGGAGAGACTAACCTTTGTCAAGATGAATCAGGCGTGGATGAGCCAGGATTTCCACACACCAATGCCTGATGCATCAGATTAGATCAGCCATGCCGCCAGAGAAATTAGTCTAGATTCTTCTGGCTACCTGCCTCAGCTACTATTCTGATGCTGCCACCCGCCTGATGCCACATATCTACTGCCAGCTGCTCCTTCTACCACCCACCATCTTTACCAGGGACTGGTATTGCCACCCACCTCCATATGCAGTTAGCAGCGGCTAATATGTCTTTATAAAACGCTTAATTCATAACACATGACTTTAAAAACACGTAACTTAATGTGCATAAAATATGCTACTTGCAATTCATGAGTTCATAGTGAACGACAGCCAGTCAAAATGTCCTTGACATATATAAACTCCAATGGCAGCCACTTTTCCCGGAGCCAAATCGTGGAGTGTTTAAACAGACAGGTGATGCCGAGGTAGATGTGTGCCACCCACCTCCCCACTCTTCACTGGGTCATTATGTAACCTTCTGATGCTGCTGCCACCTCACCACACAGGTCTCCTCATGCTTCCGCCACATCCTCATAATGTCACCTAGCTCCCTCCACCTCAAAATTATGTCATTGTGCCACTCCCCGGCCTGATGCTGCTGCTGCCGCCACCTCCACACTGTGTAATTGTGCCAATCTGTGGCCTACTCATGCTGCTGCCACCTCCACAATTTGTCATTGTGCCACTCTGTGGCCTACTCATGCTGCTGCCACCTCCACAATTTGTCATTGTGCCACTCTGTGGCTTACTCATGCTGCTGCCAACTGACCACTCTTTCACTCGACCACCCTGTTATTTCCTAATGCTGTTTCCACCCTCCATCACTCTGTGACGTTGACACTATGTTTGGTTTTCCCCTTCTTTTCATCTGTCAGAAGGAATTAAAAGGACAAACACAACTGATTGTGTCTTTGGAGAAGCCATAAGGCCAGTATGACATGGTCCTTTGTTTGCATCAGGATTGCTCAAGGATTAGGTAACCAAAAGCAGGAGTGGATACAAAACATAAAAGACATGCAAATATTCCACTTACTTGTCATCTCTGTTTTGGATCAACTCCTGTTTCTTTTTGGCTTTAGCAATACTGATGGATTATTGACCGGTTGAAAGCAGACACTGACGGATCAAAGAAAGGGCTAAACGATCAGTTGCGTCAATGCAAAATTACTGTCGACACCCTCTCTACTCTTTCTGGAGGGGCTGTACATGTATCAGCGTTTCACAGAACAGGTTCTGTCATAATCTGTGGAATCATCTGATGACGGTGTAAAAGGAGTGCGCTCTTTGACGCTATAGTGGGATCTTGGCAAACAGCTCGGTTCTGTCTAGCTGGCACTGACACTACCCTGTCAGGCTGCGTTCCCACTTCAGTTATTTGGTCAGTTTTGACCCTGTAACTGCCCAGATAAGTGAAGTGTGAAGAGATTCTAAGAGTGGTGCCTGTCATCTGCGTGTCATACTAAATCACAGCATTGTTTCAATACCAAACCACACTCCCTATGCATATTTCTGCATGGCACAATGTTCTACAACACCATACAGGCTCTCTGCAGCCAGAAAATAGCTGTTTTTTAATGCAATTTGTCGCGAATAAATTTAGAACAAAACAAATTTTTGGGAAAAATTCGGCGAATTGGCCAAATCAAATTTTTTAGAAATTCGCTTATATTTAATTGTAATTATAGTGATCCTCATAGTAAATTTATAATGTCATTTATCATGCATGGTGAACTTTGTAAAAATGTTACTCAAAAAACAATGACAGAATTGCTTTTTTTTTTTTCTTTTTCATGGCCCAAGGCTAAAAAAAACTGTGAAACACCTGTGGGCCCAAGCTGCACAATACACCTCTAGATGAATTCCCTGAGTAAAGTTCATTCCAAAATGAGGTGACTTCTGGAAGGTTTCCCCTGTACTGGTACTTCAGGGGCTGTGCAAATGCACCCACCAAAATCTGAGTTCCAAAAGCCAAATAGTGCTCCTTTCCTTGTGCCCGAACAGCAGTCTGCACCAACATATAGGGTACTGACGAACTTGAAAGGAACTGCGTAACAAATTTTGGGGTGCGTTTTTTCCATGATTACTTGTGAAAATTCACTCAAAACTGCATATAAGTGGAAAAAAAAAATATTTGAAACACTTGTAAGGTTGATAAACTCACTATACCAATGGATAAGAGGTGTAGTTTCCAAAGTTTGGTCTTTTTATGGGTTTATTAAGTTTTAGAAACTTAGGGTGTCAGCAAACGGAAGAATCGGGGGAATTAATGTTGAGTTGCATTTCCCTGCTCACATCTACTGTGTTTCAATAAAATATGTAATAAAATTAAAAATCTTAAAATCACCTCCACTTTTTTTAATTCCTGTAAAACACCTAAATGGTTAACATACTTCCTAAATGCTGTTTTTAACACTTTAAGGGATACGGTGTTTTAAATGGAGTTATTTATAGGGATGTCTAACATACAGTAAATGGCCATTAAAGCTACTTCAGAACTGGACAGGTCCTTAGAAAATCCATATTGCACAATGTAAAGAATTGCTACTAAATTGATAAACTCCCTAACGTGTTAAAAAAAATAAAAATACATTTAAAAATAATCCTAATCTAAAGTTGACATATGGTAGATGCTAGCTATAAAATATTTAGTGCGTTAAAACTCTCTGCCTTTCATGCAGAAAACTTTGAAGCATGAAAATGGCAAATTTTTCAACATTTTCCCGACATTTTGAAATTTTCCAAATAAACAAAGACTGTATCAACCAAAATGTATTGCTAACTTAAAGCACAATCTGTCACAAGGAAACATTCTCTAAGTCACATGGGTAGGTGAAAGCATTAAAAAGTTCCCAAATAGAGTGGGACAGATTTTAAAAGTGAGGATATGCTAGGTCAAAACTAACCCTGTCTTTAGTGTTTAAATGGTACCATAAAATAATATATATAACTAGTTCAGAAAAAACAAGCCCTCATACAGATATTTTGTCAAAAATATAAAATAGTTATTGCTTTTGGAGGGCAAAGATGAAAAAACAAAAAACCCACCACCAAAAATCCCTTCATCGGGAAGTTCTTAAAGGGGTTGTCTCAGCATGCTGTTTCTCAAAGCCATATGCAGCTCCAGACTCACACTTCCTGGTTAGGTTGTGGGTGGTTCTACAGCAGTGATTGTTATATCAGCTCTTCTATTCCTAGTTATTCCTGTTACAGTGATATGACTGCAGGAAATTTATAATATATTTTGTACAAGGCTACAGAGCTCCAAGGCTTAAAATTTATCATCAACTTAGGTAGAAGTTTCTGTGCTAGAGATAAGATTCAGCAGGGAGTGACACATCATGGTCATGCCGGCTGGCAGCAACGTGGAGCAATTAGAGAAGAAAAAGAGCAGGGAGAGGTGGTCGGTTAGCTAGAGACACTTGTGTACACTAGCAGTGATAAAATCAACCACGAGTTTGGCTTAGGGCCTCACTTGGGAGCAGAGTCTAAGAAGCCCCTGGTATATACCCTCAACCCCCGCAAGGGGGCTTGGACTCCGCTACAAGGAAACTCCCAGGTCGACACCCCCGACAAGATCACGTGCAGACGTGGTAACAAAGGATCAGTCTAAGCGTGGTTGGGTCACAGGCAAGAAGATCAGGGCTGACAGCAAACATAGTCAAGTCACAGGAACAAGATCAGGGTAGGCAAAGTTCAAGTGTAGAAGAGTAAATGGGAACCGAAGTCAAAACCAAGAAGTTGAACAGGAGCCAGGTGCAGGTAAATTCAAGATGTAGCACCAACAATCTGACAGCAAGCTGGGGGAAAGTGCTTCTTTAAATATCCACAGGTGACTGGAGATGGGTTCAGGGAGGCTGGGCAGAGTGTACTGATCCTTTAACTAAGTGGTCCCCAACCTTTTTTCCACCAGGGACCGGTTTGATGCGCGACAATTTTTCCACAGCCCAGTGGGGGCATGGTTATCGGGGGCAGGGTTATTAGGGGCAGGGTTATGGAGGGGTTGGATGTTTAGAATCACAAAAAAAAAACACAATAAAGTGTATACTGTGTCACTTAGGGGTATATTATGGGGTAACCAGTATTTTATAACTGCAGACTGATTGTCAGCATTGTGGGTCAGAAGTATACTAATAATGCTGACCCACAGAGCTGACAATCAGTCTGCAATTAAAATTGATCGCATTATAAAGTTATAAATTTTAATAAAGTAATTTTCCTGTCATTATGAGATTATGCCCCCCCGTAGTTTATTAGGATAAATATTATATGCCCCCAGAAATTTAAAAATTAAATAAAAATTTAAAACCCCGAAAAAATAATAAATAAATTTATGGCCCCCCCGCATTAATAATAATATAAGGACCCCAGAATTAATAAATATTGGCCCCCCCCGTTTAAAACAGCAAAAAAAAAAAAAAAAGAAGGGCCGTTTTCTCAAACCCTTTCCCCCATCCCCCGCCGAGCTTTGGTTTTTTTCCCAGTAGCCCGGTTTCCCCGAGAAACCCGCCGCGAGGGGGGTTTTTGACAACCCCTGTTTCTTCACCACCCTGCCTGGGGGATGGGTTCGTTTTGGTTTCGGGGCTCACTGAGCGCCCGCATCAAAAAACGATAGGGAAAGCGGGATTGGGAATTGAACCACCCCTGCTTTCCTGTTGTTTTGGGAAAATCCGCAAAGCTAGTCCAGTGCCCATCTTTTGCGCGGCCGGATTACAACAGCCACGCAGAATAATTCCCATCAACCCCGACTTAAAAAAACATGGGCCGGTCGGCATTTAAAAGTTTAAGGCCCCCCGGGGGCCCCGGACCCGGCAGAGGAAAGCGCTAAAGGCCCCCGGGGGGCCGGCCCCGGCCCGACGGGTTTGGGGGCCCCCGCTTTAATCACGGAAGGAAAGGGAACGGGGTACCCCCTCCCCCTAAAAGAAGGGCCCAGCAGCAGCAAACAAAAAGAAAAAACCAAAAGTAAGGGGGAAAACCCGGGAGAAAAGAAGACCCCCGGGGGCGGCTACTTGGTTTCAAAAAACGCTTTTTGCAAGTTGGGATACAGGCTTCCCGTGCATTTGTGACCCCAATCTGCGGGCCCCAAAAACTAAAGGTTGAAAAAATGAGGGCCCTTGTTTAAAGGGTTGCGCCGGGGGGTCCCCCGGTTTCCCCGGGCCGGGCCCCAAACCCCTTTCCCCCCGCGGCAGGGCCCCCGGCGGGGGGCCGGGGGGGCCGCGGGTTTTCCCACCCGTCCCCGTGGCTGCATCCGTACCCGTTTCCTCACCTGAACCCCGCCGCCTTTCCCCCCCGTTCCCGGCCCCCCCGGTCCCCCGCGGCCCCGGAAAGGGGGGAAATTTTGGGGATGGCCCCCCTACCCCCGCGCGGGGCGGGTCCGGGGGGGTTTTAAAATTAAAATTTAAAGGACAGGGCGCCTTTTAATTTGGCTAATTTTCCGGGGCCGGGCTCTATTTTAAAATTTTGGTTTCAACGGGCACCCCCCCCGGCCCCCCGGATCTTTGTTGCCGTTTGGCTTTTAGGGAAAAAACGTTCCTGTTTTGTCCTTTTGCCTTTCCCGGGGTTTTTCCAGGGCCTTTTTCTAAGTTTTCCCTCCCAAACCCTGGGCCCCCGCCCTTTACCTTTTCGCCCTTTTCCCCGGGCCACCAACCATTGCCCGGGGCCCGCCCTGACCATTTTTGCCTTTGCCACCATACGACTCTTTGGGTTAAAGTTTTTTGTTTTTCGCTGCACCCGGGTGCCGCCCGCAGGCAAGTTTACGTTTAGGGGGGGACGAAACCGGAACCTCCCAACCCACAAATCCATCCCGCTTTGGGGGCGGGCTTGGTTTAAAAAAACCCCCGGGCCCACTTAGATTCCGTTTTCCCCGGCGTTTGGGTTAGCCCATTTCGCCTGCGGTGGGGCCCCGCGGATCCCCCCCAAAGGGCCTTTCAGTTTTAAAAATCCCGCCATGGATTTCCCCCCCCAAATTTCCCCCGCCAAGCAATTTTAGATATTACGGGCGGTTTTTTGGCCCCAGCAAACGCAACAAATCGCACAAAAGTCAGCAGTTGGGCCACTCTCCCCTGATGGGTTCAGCTCTTAGCATTTCCCCGGGGAGGCCCCCCTCCGGGCTTTTGGGCTCCCTTCCTAAACTGCAGTTTTTTCCTTTTGGGCCACCGTGGGACCCCAAGCTTCGGCCTCCCCCTACCCTCCGCTTTTTCCGGGGACCCCACTCTGCCGGGGTTTCGTTACCCCAGTGCTCTATGCAAAGTGGAGCTGATGGGGGACCATTTCCTTTGGGGGTTTTAAAGGGGGCCCCTTCGTTGGGGAGGGCCCACTTTCCGGGGAAGGGGCCCCGGGTTGGGGAAACCCCCCCTCCCCCGGGCAGGGAAAAGGGGCCCTGTGACTGGGACCCACGACTTTCCTCCCCGGAATTTCCGCACCCTTTTTTGAGGGACCGGCGCTTTCTTCCCCCCCGCCCAGGGCCCCGGCCCTTTCCCCTTGGGGGCCCGGTCAGGGGATTTCCCCTGTGGGCACTTGCGGTTTTAATTTCCCTATCCTGGGGTTTTTGGGGCTCGCTGGGGGAAACGATTGGGGCCCTTCGCCCAAACCCTTTAAAAGGGTCTGTCCAGAGGGTAAAAACGCCCCTTGGGGAGCAAGAGGACCTCCCGGGGCCTCCCCCGAACAAGAAATTAAATTTTCCTTTCCCTCGCAATGGTATCAGGTTTTTCTGGGAAAAGGCCCCGGGGGAGGAGGAACTTTGCCAAAAAGGAGGGGTGCCCTTTAAAACCCCAGGCCGGGAAAATGCTCTCACCTAGGGGGCCTGGGAGAGGGGCCTCTAGGTGCAGGGTTTTCCCCCCCGGGTCCATTTTGATTTAAAAGGGCCAAATGGAGGTAGGAAATGGGCGCTGGGGTTTTTTCGTTCCGGAATTTTTTTGCCTTCCCGGACTCGGGGGGCACCGGGGAAATTTTATCCCTGCCTTTTCTGGTATCCCGGTACCGGGCCTGTAGTTTTGGCCTTTGGGGAAAAAACCTTTTTGATTTTTCCCCGGTTAGTGGGGACCCCCACACTGATTCCCCCTTTTCCCGTAAAATAACCAGGCCCCGTGACTCTCCGGGGGGGGGGGTTTACATAAGGGAGAAGATCAGGTTTTTCCCCGTCCCCGGGCCCGGCTTCCTCGGCGAAACCTTTGGGGCTTCCCTGGCTGCAAAGTTTATGCCCCTTTCGCTTTGGGGTTTGGGAAAACCGGGTGAGGGTCCTGGGGGGTTTTTTGGGGCCAAATGGCCCGAACCTCTGGGTTGGGAGGTAACCCAGCCCGGTGCCTACCCCCTTCTCCGCACCCGGCCTTTGGCCCGGGTTCTTTCCAGGCTACCAGTGAGTAACCCAAAAACCCCTTTGTGGGACCCTATTTCTCCCCGGGGGAAGGGAAAAGGGGCCCTTTCCCGCCCCACCTCGGCCCTTTACGACTGCCCCATTGACCTTCCCTTCCCCGGCACCCGTCCCCCCCGGGGAAGGGGTCCCACCCCCCTTTTTTGGGACCGGAGGGGCTCAGGCCAAAAGTCCCTCCCTACAAAAGAAATTGCAAAAAAAGGGGTTTTTCCCTTTAAATCCCATCCCCAGCCGGGGGCCCGGGTTTTTTCCCGTGCGAAAAATAGGGGGGGGTTTTCCCTTCGGGGGCCCGTTTTATTGGCTCCCGGGGATTTAAATTTAAAAAACAAACCCTTTAAAGACCGCTATCCTCTCCCCTGATCGCAGAAAATTTTTTGGGCTCAAGGGGGCAAATTTTTTTCCAAGTTTTGGGGGCCTGCGAGGTTTTTTAAAAAATTTTCATCCAAAAATTTGGGAGGGGGACGATTTGGGAAAAACGGCGTTTAAAAAACCCGAGAAAGGAAAATTTTGAATATCTCGTAAAGGGCCCTTTTGGGGGGGCTTTTCAAACGCTCCCGCGTTGGGTTTCAAGAAATTTTGTTAAAAATGTTCTTCCGGGAAACTTTCCCGTACCCCTGGGGTTTTTAGTGTATTGGGTGACATCCTAATTTTCCCCCCCCGATCCTTTTAGACCCCCGAACCCAAGTGGCCCCCCAGGGTTCTGGGGACGTCGCGCACAATCGTCTGTACGCCAAAATGGGGAAAAAATGTTTATTCCATCAGAAACCCCCTACCCTTCCCCGGGGATATCGTCCCCAGCCAAGGGCCTGAAGATGGGCCCGCCCAAACTCTCCCGCGGGTAACTGGCCATGGCCTCGCCGGGGGGGGTTCTTCGGGGCCCTTCCCGGGGCTTTCCGGGGGTTTGGGAATTTTAACCCCCAAATTCTATTCCCCAAAAATTATTTTCCCACTTCTCCACCTTTTTGGGGGGCTTTTCCCATTTGGGGCCCTTTTAGGGGGGAACGGGAAACCCCAAAGCTGGTCTCCGAGGTGAGGAAGGCGTTTGTTGGGTTTTAAAAATGCCTTCTCCACCCGCCCGCCGGGTTTCCCCGGGGGCCCGATTCCCAGAAGCCGTTTTCCCTTGGGGGGTTGATGTTTTCTTCGTGGGGGCAGGGGGCCAAATCCTTCACACAGAAAGGGGCCCCAAGGGGAAAAAATTCCCCACATGTGGGTTTTTTTCTCCCAAGAAACCCTTTTTTGCCGGGGGAGCCCGGAAACTTGCCCCTTGGGGACCGGGAACTTTTTGGGCCATCAAATTTGCCCCGGAGGAGTGGCCCACCCCTGCTGGAGGGGGCCCCGCCATCCCATCGACCCTTTTTACGGACCCTAAGAATTTACTTTTAATCTACAGACGGGCCCCCGCGTTTTTTTAAACCCCCGCCAAAACCCGATGGTTTCCCCCTTTTTTTTCTCCCGCTTCGGGCTTTCCCCCCCTACATTTTCCCCCACCTTCGAAGGGGAAAAAAATCAAGGCTGACGCCCTCTCCCGTGCCGCGGACGGGGGGCCGGTGAAGGGGAACCCCTTTTCACAACCCCATCCTTTCTCCCCGAAAAGGTTTTTTTTCACGGGGCCCCCCCCCTTTTCCAGAAAAAATCCCCCTTTGGCAAAAACCTTCGTGGCCGCCCCGCACTCAGGAAGAAGGTGTTGGGGGGGGGCCATAGCTCTCTCTTTTGGCCCGGGCATTGCGGAGCCGGGTTTGGAAAACTCGTTTTACCCCACGGCAATACTGGGGGCCCCACCCCTTGGCAAAAGGATTTTAAAAGGGCTTCCCCGCTCGCCCTTTTTCACATTGCTCGGAACAAGGTCCCACGCCGAGGGCCGGGGTTTTCCTTTCATCCATGCCCGTTTCCTGAATTCCCTGGACGCACATAGCCATGGATTTATCCCCTTGGGTCTTTCCCCGGCCTCCCCCTGGGGGATTTTGGTTCCCTCTGGGTGGTTACCGACCCCCGGGGGGGTCAAAATGTCCCCCCTTTCGTAAACCCCTCCCGGGGCCTGCCATCTGCTCCACAATTTAAACCAATTTAAGTTTTCCGACTGGGTTCCGAAATACATGGGGTTTCCGTCACAAAATTTCCCCACCGGGGTGTCCAATTTGTTTCCCGATTTTTGGGGGCACTAATTTCTCCCTCTGCAAGGCAAACTGGGCCCTTTTTGTCACATACCACCCTCAATTTCCCAATTTGGGAAAAGGGGGAGGGGTGCCAGATTCTGGGGGGGAAAACCTACTCACTTTGTATCTGGACTTCCCGGACAACTGGGCCCCACCTACCCCTTGGGGCCCAATTCTCGAACAAAACCCTCGGGGGTTTCGGGGGCAACCCGTCGTTTTCCCCTTTTTGTAGTCTATGGCCGGGGCCCTTTTTGCACCCCCCCTCCCCCCTGCCCCCCTTTTTTCGGAGGTGCCGGGGGTCAACGACCAAGTCCCCGGAATTTTCAAGGCCATCTGGCAGGAAAAAGCGACGTTTCCCTACCTTTTGGGGCCCCCTGCCCGTATGAAGAAATCCGGGGGGATAAGAGGGGGGGAAACCCCCCCAACATTTCCCCCAGGGGACAAAATTTGGCTTTTTCCTCAAGGTTCTGTGGGGCTTTTTAGGGTTTTCCCAGTTTTCAAAATTTGGGGGGTCCTTCCCCCGGGCCCTTCAAATTTTTCGGGAGTTGAACCCGGTGAAGTAAAGTCTCCCCTGCCCTCCCTTCCCCCCGGATCCAAAAACGCATTTTCCCTGTCTCCCCTTCCCTTTAAGGGCCCTGGTCCTTAAACCGTTTCCTATTTTAGGGAAAGTAAATCCCCTTTCCCCCGTTGCCAAGGGGCCGCCGACATCTTTGAGGTAAAGGACATCTTGGGAAAATGAAGAAAGGTCAGAGGGAAGCCTTTCCCCCGTAGAAATTTGGGAAAGGGGTTCGGGGGGGCCCCGAGGGGGGGGTCCCCGGGGCCAGAATGCAACTTCCCCGAATTTTTTGGTTTAACCCCCTCCTCCAGGTTTTTTGCTTTCCCAAAAAGGAGGGGGGGTCTTTAAAGGGGGGGGGTTTCTGTAATGGGTTTTGGGGCCCCGGTCCGGGGCCACGGACCGCGGTCCACCCTTTCCCCCCCCGGCAGGTTTCCCCGGTCGGGGACGGGTTTGCCGCGGGTCCCACGTCGCCCGTGGCGATCCGTCCCGTCCCCCTCACCTGAAACCCCGCTCCCCTTTTGCTCCCGCCCCCGCGGCCGGGAAAGGCAGGGCGCGCCCCCAGCGCGCGGGGGGCGGCGCCCCCTTTTTTGTAGATTTTTTAAAGGGAAAATTTCGCCCCGGGTAATTGGGGTAATTGCCGGACGTTTTCTCTATTTTTAAATTTATGGGCCCCAAAGTCTTTCCCCGCTGGTCTTTGTTGCCCCGTGCCTTTGAGAAAGCGTTCCTGTTAGTCCAATTTGCCTTGCCGTGTACCAGACCTTCTACGTTTCCCCGGGGCTCCGAAACCTCTTTTCCCCCCTGCCTGACCTTATCGCCTGGGCCTCGACCACGGGAAACCCTTGCGCCCTGCCCCACCATACTGCCTGCCCCCCCAATACCCACTCTTGGATTACGTTTTTGTACCCCGCTGCCCCCTCGGCTGCCGCCCCAGGCAAGTCACGTCAGGGGGGAAAGACCCGGTAGCCCCAAAGGGAGGGAAGGTCCATCCCGCTTTGGGGGCGGGCTTTGGTTTAAAAATCCGGGGGCTACTTAGAATCCGTTCCCCGGCGGGCTTTAAACTATCTTTGCCTGCGTGGTCCTTTCGGAAACCCCTACCAAGTCCGAAAAAGCCAAATTTCCCATGGCCATGGATTTTCAAAACCCCCCCCCCCCCCCCACAAACACACACACCACACACACACACCCCACACCCACAAACACACACAACACACACAAAAAAAACATTGGCATGGGACTGGGTAATTGTCATTGGGAAGTCCAAAGGTAAAAATAAAGAAAATTTTTGGGTTTCTGCTTTCTTTAAATTTGGGCTCTGCATTTGGGGGAACCGACATTCCCTTTAAACCCCCAAAATATGAAAACCCCATTGAAAATAATATCACCCCCCGGCAAAAATTTTTTTTATTGGTTTATTTAAAAAATTTGAAAACCCAAATTAAAACAAAAAATTAATGTTTCCCAAATGGTTAAACAAAACTTTCATCCGCCCGCAAAAAAATAGCACTCACTTTAGTTCAAAAAGGAAAAGGAAAAAAATAATTTTTGGGCACAGAAAAGGGGGCTGGCAACGAAAAATGTAAAAAAAAAAAAAACTTAAAAAAAAACCCACTAAAACAAAGAAAATTCTAGAAATTTTGGGTTTTTTTACTGGAAAACATACCCAAAAATTCAGGGTAAAAGAATAACATGTCATTTACACTTCACATTTAACTTCATAAAAATAAAACCCCTCAAACCCCACAGATACATTTATTTTTCCACATTCCAAGAATTTTTGGGGGGATTTCCAAGTACATTATATGGTACAAGTTATGGCTCTTAGAAGGCAGGGAGGAAAATAGAACACAACGTAAACCAAAAATCCCTGCAGCGGAAAGCGGTTAATGATATTTTAATGCAGAAAAAGAAGAGATCTTTCGTTAGATCAACATCTCTCTAATAATGACTTTACTTTCTTTCACCAAACATTGGGCAAATTTTTGGGAAAAAAAGGGGAAAAAATATTTTCATTTGATGTCCAGAAATCTTAAATTATATTTGATGGGTATCAGATGCTAGAAATCTGGCATGGGGGTAGAAAAAATTGGGGAAAAAAAACTGAGTAATTTGCAAAGACACCCAAAATTTAACAATTGAGTCAATACTTTTTGATACCGTTAAGGTTCCAATTTCCCCAAAGTAATATTTAAATTTTGGAAAAAATAAAAACAAAAAGTGCATTTTTAGCGTAAAGCTAAAATTTTCCTGTTTATCACACAACAAACGAGACAACTGATCTACATGAGTCATTTGCCAAACACTGATATTTATGCTATAGAAAAAAACGGATGTTAAAATTTTCCATTTATGTAATATTAATTTTCGCTTCAATGAATTTTTGAAGCGGGAGGGCACAATAAAAAACATCCAGGAAATTTACTGATTTGGTGATTTGGGAAATTATTTGGGGGGTGACACAAAAAAGTGACAGGGTGGAATTTTTCCCTTTTAAAAATTTCCCAAATTGAAAAAACATTATTTTTAAATATTGAAATATTTTAAAAAGTTTGAATCAATTTAAACCACTAATGAAAGGGTAGGCAAACAAGTTGTGTTTTTACCCCCGGGGGGGTAGGATTTTTCTAAAAATTAATTCTTCTTAGGGGTTTTTTTTAAAATTTTTTTTTTTTCTGGAAGACACTTTTTTTAAATTTCTTTTATTTATTTTCCCAAAAGAAAAAATTCCCAAATTTTTTTCTGAGATAAATTTCTTTTTTAAAACTGTATTCAAATTTTGTTTTAGAATCTATTGTTTACCCAAATTTTTTTCCCCAACAAGCTGTTTTGGGAAATTTAAAATACTTTTCTTTATGAAGTTTTCATCAAAGCTAAATGCAAATATTTGTCCTAAAATGTTTAGTATATAAAAAAATTAATAAAGGGGTGTTCTCTCCATGGGGTTTCTCAGAGCAATGATTTATAGCTATTTATAGCTGAGCCTGTTAGGGTATGTTCACACAAAATTATTTTGCGGCAATTTTAACATGTATTGCGGGGCGTACTGGTCTAAGAAAAGAGCAAAATTTGGCCCCCAAAGATAATGGTAAATTTTAAAAGTTTTTCATAGAGAAAGGATTTTCGCCTCCTCTTCCCCGGGATCCCCAAAACCCACTGTATTGCAAAGAGCGGTGAGATAAATAACATGTCCCAAATTTCATCGGTGAAAAGTGCGTGAGCCCAAGGGATGTTATGGGGGCGGGGGGGCTTCCCCCCCCCCCCCTCCCCGTGCAGCCCGGGGGGTATGCGTGATTAGCACGAAATCCCGAAGACCCGGCGTAAATTTCGCGGTTTTAAATGTACGCCCGCAATTAAAACCCTGTTTAAAAAATACCTTAAATTTTTCCCAAATGTTAATGGGGAGGGTTTTTAAAAAGCGAAACAAGGCTACAGAGCTTTGACGGGTTTAGGTTTGTCAGTAAGAAACATAAGCTTCTGTTCTGCTAATAAAACACAGCAGGCAGCTGCATCACTAGTCCAGCCAGGGCTGCTAGAGCAGAGAGGTGGTCAGTAATCTAGGAAATCATGTGTACACAAGCAAGAGATAAGAACTGTTCTAGCTCTCAAAGGAAACTACATCAGAACAGCAATGCATTTGGTCATAATTTTTATAATCATTAAGCAAATTCCAAAAGATCTTTAAAATAAAATGTAACAAATTCCTGACCAGTAAATTTCCCTCCTTCCTAACCAGACACAATATAATTTTTATTTTACCTCTTTTCTGTGATGAATAAGGCTTTAGTTTTTATTTTTATGTAATTTTAAATTAGTCTCATTAGACATTGGTTAGGGAAAACTTTAAAAAATGTTTTTAAAAGTAAAAAGTGGCACTAAATTGGTTTTGTAATTGTATAATTTTTTAATTAGATGTATTTATACAGGTGATATATAATTTCAGGGTTGTCAGGATGTTACTAAAAATGTTTTTGTTTTTTTTGTTGTATTGATTTTTTATTTTTTATTTTACATATTGTGCTCCACGTAAGGTCAAAAATAAACCTCTGGAGGAATTTTTAAATAACAGCTGTAACTGGGGCTGTTCTATTATTCCCAGTTAGAGAGAACAACACCTCAGCACTGACTGAAAAGCTGATCTAGGTCTGATAAGATCCAGCAGTATCTGTAGTTACTGAGCCTCAGCAATGACATAACCATTTGGGTCGAAAAGCAGGAAGCCTGAAGGCATTATTTTGATCTGTATATACCTCACTCATTCAGCAAGTTAAATACAGAAATTGTGAAGGTGGGTTCAGTAATATACCATCCCTGCCTTCTCATTGGAGAGCACAGCTGAAGCTGACATTCCAGAACGTCTGTACAAAGATATATGCTGACTGCCCAGGTGTCTTAACAAAATTAGGCCGGGTTGACATTTGCATTGGAGGTAAAATAGCACAGTGCTATCTTTTACATTAAAATGGTGAAAATCATAGCAGAAACCTAACAGAGCCTATTGTAGTAAACGGGGTCCAACAGACACCATTGTTATCCTTCATGTAACAAATCTGGCAGTGCCTCTTTGATGGACACCACCTAATGCAGATGGGAACCAGGCCTTAATAATGTATTCTTTTTACTCAAAAAGCAGTGTCATTTTCATGCAGCATTGACAGACTTGGACAAGCCCATAGGGGAGCAGGGGAAACCCCCGGTAGGCCTCTGGGCATGATGGACCACAGAGAATAGCAGGCCTGGGGATGCTTTTCAGGGAGAAAGGCGGGTAAAGAGAGGCAGAAAGCAGAGGCATGTGCAATATGTGCAGTCATATAAAACAGTAGCTGTAAAATGGGCCCCAAGAATGAACCCCACTGGTGGGCAACAAGAATCAACTCCAATGGTGGGCAACAAGAATCAACTCCACTGGTGGGCACCAAAAATCAACTCCACTGGTGGGCCCCAATTGCTCCAGTCCAACAAAGAATGGACAAAAGTACTTGTTTAATCAGTGAATCCTTTTACCCGCACTAACTACAATATTTCTTTAACTAAAATAATCAGTTTACTGGATAAGTTATTGATATAATGGTTTGCATTTTTCCTTCTTAATACATATGTATGTTATATTTCCAGAGAACCACCCCTTCCCGCCACAGCCTATTTTTTTCACGTTTGTTTTTCCCTCCCCACCTTCCCAGACGTATAACATTTTTTTTCCACCTACCTAGAAAAATGAGGGCTTTTATTTTGCAGAACAAGATGTACTTTCAAATGGTGTCATTCATTGTCAAAAAAATGTGAAAAAAACTTACTTGGATCATGTCTACAGGAGTTTTATTTTAACAATGTTCAATCTTCAGTATAAATGATGTGTTATTTGTATTCTAAAGTTTAATATGAATCTGGCAATAGCAAATATGTAGGCTTTTCGTTATATTTTGGTTCCGTAAAAAAATCCAAACATTTTCTATTTTTCAAATTTTTGCTGCAATGCCATTTTCTATGACCAATAACTGTTTTGTACTTTCATCTTTAGACCTGAGTGAAGGTGCTTTTTTTGCAGGCTGAAGTGTACTTTTTACTGGTACAGTTTTGAATACATGCAACTTTTTTGATCACTTTTATTCAAATTTTTAGGTGGCGTGAAGTGACCAATAAACCTCAATTTTGGCTTTTGGAATCTTTTTTCTTCTGCGGTGTTCAGCGAATGGGAAAAATTATGTTATATTTTAATAGATCAGACTTTTAAGGATGTGGCAATACCAATTATGTGTAATTTTTTTATTTGGGGGGAGAACGGCAAAGGGTCGATTTGAACTTTTTTTTACTTTATCACTGAGTCCCCCTAGGGTGCTTGACAAGTTGGGGACATGATCGCTAATACAGCCTACTGGATTGTATATACAATGCAATAGGCTGTGCAAAGATGGTGGTTTTACTACTTCCTGCTTAGGACAGAAAGTAGTAAAGCAGAAAACATGGCAGAAATGGAAGCCTTCACAAGGCTTCCAGCTGCCATGTAAACTGATCGGGACACCGTGATCTCACCGATCAAGGAAAGGTACGTGATTGCGGTGTCTAAGTGGTAAAATGGCATGGAATGGAGCCAGCTTCATTTTGTGCTGTTACTGGCAGGTGTCAGCTGCAATTAGCTGCCTATGTACTGGGATTGTGCCGTGATCCCGTGATTACCGACACTGGGACAAACTAGTACGTCCAATTGCAGTAAGGGGTTAAAGGCGACTATAGCAATTGTCATGTTTTGCCTTACTATGTGGTACCTGGCTAAAACCAGTAAACTCAAGAGATAGATACCTTGATCATGGTATCAATAATATAGAGTTTTCTGTGCTATTCACCTCTTCTAAGTTATCCTACATCCAAAGTGCAGGTCAGCAGACAACCCTATTCACCTTGACCCTGTCATTACTAATGATTTTTATTCTATTTTCTGCCATAATGCTGTCAGTAAAAGCACAGACACACAAGGGTAGTTCGGGTCCCCTCTTCAGGGCTTACAGTCTTCTCTACAACTCATGAAGTTATTCATCTAAAGGGCAACTTTTTGTCTCGTTTGAAATCTCGTATTACAGCATGGAAAAATAAAAAGAACAACTATACATCTGCAGTAGAAACTAAAAATACTTATTCTGTAATTTGTGCTACAGAGTTGATCTGAATTTGATAATAGACGTCAAGGAATTTGGTTTGGAGTGCAGTATGGTATCTAAATTATGTGCATTTATCTAATCATGATGTATGTAGCAAGCTCCTAAGCTCTTCCTAGAGGAGACAATTTTTTTATTAATAAACTTTATTTCTATAAAGAACATTTGGAGCTATGAAGCAGGAAAATAGATTAGAAAGCCTCAACCACTATAAAAAAAACTAATCCACACAGAATGCTGGTGCTATTTATATTAAAAATGGAAATGGAAACTGAATGAAAATTTACATTAAAATAACGCTTTAAATATACATTGGAAACCAGTTTACATACACTATATAAAAAGACACATATGCATGTTTTTCTAACTATCTGACATGAAATCAAAATAAACCTTACCTGTTTTATGTCAGTTAGGATTACCCAAATTTGGGAGAGAGTTTTTTAAGGCATTTTTATTCATTTCTGCTGTCAAAAGTTTACATACATTAGGATTACTATCCCTTTAAACAATTTGAGACAGCCCATATGATGATGTCTTCTATTTGGAAGCTTCTGATTTATTCGCAGCATCTGAGTTAATTAGAGACACAGCTGTGGATGTTTTTTAATGCACACGAGAAAACACACTGCTTCTGTGTGTAACGTCATGGGAAAGTCTAAAAAAAAATCAGCCAAGATATCAGGAAGAGAATTGTGGACTTGCACAAGTTTGGATCATCCTTGGGTGCAATTTCCAGATACCTGAAAGTGCCTCATTCATCTGTACAAACAATTCTATGCAAGTACAAACAAGATGGGATTCTGTGTCTCAGAGATGAACGTGCTTTGGTCTGATATGTGCATATCAATCCAAGAACAAAAGCAAACAACCCTTGTGAAGATGCTGGTGGAAGCTGGTATGATTGTGTCATTATCCACAGTGAAACGAGAATTTTATCAGCATGGGCTGAAAGACCACTCTGCCAGGAACAAGCCATTACTCTAAAAGAATCATATAAAAGCAAGATTAATGTTTGCTAATGCACACAGTAACAAAGACCTGTTTGATGATACTAAAATGTAACTTTTTGGCCATAATGTCCATCGTTATGCTTGGAGGAGAAAGGGAGAAGCTTGGAAGGCTAAGAACACCATCCCAACTGTGAAACATGGGGGTTGTTTTGCTGCAGGAGGGACTGGGGCTGAAAAGTCAGGTGTGAGCATGACGACCTACAAACATGGCCAGTTACACCAGTTCTGTCAGAAGGAATGGGCCAAAATTCCTAAAAACTATTGTGAGAAGCTTGTGGAAGGATATCCAAAATGTTTGACCCAAGACATACAGTTTACGGCAGCTACCAAATACTGATGAAATGTATGTAAACTTTTGACTTTGCAGAAAGTAATAAAAATGTCTTAAAAATTCTCTTTCTCTCATTATTCTGACATTTGGCAAATAGAAATAATTGTGGTAATCCTAATTGACCTCAAACGGGTAAGTTTTATTCTGATTTCATGTCAGATAGTGAGAGAAATATACATACGTGTCTTTTTATATAGTGTATGTAAACTTCTGATTTCAAATGTAACCGTAAAAAGGCAGGAAGATTAGTAGACTAATTGAGCACAAGGCAGTGATATAGCATTTAAATTCACATATACTAAAGAAAATAAAAATTTGCCTGTTCAGGAAACGCATAAACAATCCGGTCAGGAACTGGCTAAGGTGTACGAACTCGTAGCTAGGTCTAAATAACCAACCAAACTGTAAATACAAGCTTCAGAATATAAATCTGATACTGGTGAAGATGATATTTTGCAGGGCTATGTGCACTGAACTTTAAGTTTAGCAAGTTTGGTGCATGTAAAAATAAATGAATAAAGTATTGGATGCCAAGAGGCTTGCTACTTCCAGAAGGTTAGTTACCACAAGACTTTTTATCATCAAACAGCGATTTTTGTAACTCATTGCATAGCGTGCTTTAGGAATCTTATTGTAAGATGACTGTCACATTGCAGTCATTTTGATAATGGTTATGAACAGTAGGTAAAGCTACAAGCTATATATTGATATCAGTTACTTTTAAAAAAAGAATAGTTCTTGAATAAGAATACAAAATAATAAAACCAAAATCTGTTGAACAAATAATCCATGGCTCACTGTGATTATTTACCAATGAGTTTTCCTTCATGATTGATTTAAACTGGCAGCACTTCCTGCATGAACATTTTTATTACACATTTCTCTTGTAGTGCTATTAACATATTTAAAATGGACAGATGGAAATTAGTATGCAAATCAGATACTCTATAAATGATGTCAGTTCTGTATTAAAAGCTGCGCCTGCATTGCTTAACTTTTGTACATCAGAAACTTCTGTAACATGAAGAGCATTTTAGTGTGGCATTCTTCTATTATAAAAATGAAAGTATGTATAAACAGAAATCTATAAAATAAAAACTATTATAATACTCAAGTTATGTACTGCAACTACAGTATATGATTATATTGGTACTCTATTGTGAAAATCTTAAAAAAACAATGTGACGAACACAGTCAGACGGCCTGACTTGGGTTGTATCTCGACGTTGCACGGCCCCCTAAGGGGTGCACAAGGTCAGCCAGATACGGTTTTCCCCTGTTTCACCCTGTCCACAAGGGCACAGGGAGAAGAAGGGAGACGGGGAACACTTTTTCCCCGTCCCGAACCCTGAACGGCTGCACCAGTTCTCTCATTTAGTTATAAGACCGGTCCCGTTACCGACTTATAACGGGCCAGGAATCAACCCTTGGGGGAGCTATATATCATAGACCGAGTACTAGGCGTGTGAGGGGCGATGATCAAGACAGACTAACTCAGATTAAAGTTTATTAGATTAATTTTGCCTTGGAGGACAC
>JAODAL010059053.1:0-21717 GCA_025379985.1 Phyllomedusa bahiana
TTTCTACACCGGGCTTGCCTCGGCGAACAATCACACGGAGAGGAACGCTCCGCGTCTGCAGCAAAAAATCGTGGTGGCTTTCCCCCCCCCCGCACCAACGCAAAATGGGAAAACCTGGTGGGGACAATGGGAAACATGGTGTCCCCCCAAATGAGGAGGAGGGTCCATGCCCCCCTCTGGGCACGTGTTCAACGGGTTTGGGAAAAAGGGGTTCTGAATCCCACCGATCTTCAAGATTCTGAAATGGCCAGAAACTGTGCATGCATTCTCCATTCCTACAAACCAGAAACCCTCCTCGAGTTCAGGGGCAGAACGGCCCCCCCCAACACACTCATCTGACACCCTCCATTTGTTGGGGCCATTCGGGGAGGCCCGTATTTTCAGCCCGGGACTAGGGGAGAATAACGTCTTTCCATGCTCAGCCCTGGAACGTGTGAAAAATCTGTCTGGGCACGGGAGGAGATGTGCCTACACCGCGGCCCATGAGCCCCGCTGGGGACTGAAATGGAGGGGAGAAGGGACATTGGCAAAGATTGGGGTGAAATGAGGGGATTTTCTACCATGACAAGAGGGGAGGAGCGGGGACGCTGGGGAGGTAATGGAGATGGGGAAGAGGCAAGTTTGATTTTGCAACACCATGACAGAACAGGGGAAGGGAGGCGGGGAGCCCCTCGGATCACTTGTGAGGGGCCACAGCATGCGATTTGCCTCTAGGAAGCCAAATATCAGCACCCGGCAGGGGGATTCTTGGCCCCCCCCTATTGCCCCTCACTCCCCGGTCCAAAATGGGAGCCTTTTTTTTCCCGCTATTGAGAGGAGGGCAAACTCAAATTTCATAGGGGAAAACATTCCGTAGTCGTTGCCGCTGCCTATTCGGGTCAACCCTCCTCTGACAGGGTTTACCGGGGGGGTTTTTCAGGCTCACTACTACTGCCGCAGCTGCCGGGGAAGGGGGGGGGTCGGAGCAGCCAGCTCCTCGCAAAAAAAAACAACCCAAGTCTGGGGCACGATGACAACTTCCTTCACCCCCCTATGAGGAGGGGAGTCGCCACACGCAGCAAACCGGGCCCACTCCCCGTTTTTGCCCCTCCTGAATGTGATTTTGCCACTGCTGCCTCATGCGTGCGTGGCTGCTGCCGTGACCTCCACACGGTGTCATTGTCCCACTCTGTGGCCTACTCCTGTTTTTGCCACCTCCAGATTGTCATTGTGCCACTGTCTGACCTCATGCTGCTGCTGTGGCTGCTGCCGTGACCTACACACTGTGTCACTTGTGCCATCTGACGCTCATGCTGCCTGCTGTGGCTGCTGCCGTGACCTACACACTGTGTCACTGTGCCACAGTCTGACCTAATGCTGCTGCTGTGGCTGCTGCTGTGACCTACACACTCTGTCATTGTGCCACTGTCTGACCTCATGCTGCTGCTGTGGCTGCTGCCGTGACCTACACACTCTGTCATTGTGCCACTGTCTGACCTCATGCTGCTGCTGTCGTGACCTCCACACTGTGTCATTGTGCCACTCTGTGGCCTATTACTGTTTTGCCACCTCCAGTATGTCATTGTGCCACTGTCTGACCTCATGCTGCTGTGGCTGCCGCCGTCATCTCCACGCTCTGTCACTAATGTTGCCACCTGAGCTCTCAGCTTGCTTTTTTCCAGCTTTCTCTGGCATGACTTTATCAGGCAACATTCCCGCTTCAGTTTTTTGGTCAGTTTTGCCCTCTTAAGTGCCCAGGGAATTTTATAGTGAAGCGATTCTAAGAGCGGCGGCAGTCATGTGCGTATCATACTAAAACACAACATTGTATGAAGACCAAACCAAGCTCCCTCTGCATATTTAAGCATGGCACAACGTTCTACAGCACCCTGCAGGCTCCGTGCAGCCTGGAAATAGCTGTTTTTAACGTGATTCGTCCCGAAGTAATTCGGAACGAAGTTATTTTTTGCCGAGAAATTCGGCAAAGTGAACGAAACGAATTTCGGGAAATTCGCCCATCTCTAATTATTACACCCAAACAGGGCTGGAGAAGCTGGAATTAACATCCACAACAGTCAAATGGATACATGCTACATCTTAAGCAACACACTTAGGTTATAAAAGCCACAGAAAAAAAGTCACAGACCACTCACTATCCCTGTCTTGTACCACAGCCTGACCCTTAAACCTGCATCACCCACAAATTAAAAAGTGCCAGAAGGCAGTATGATTTGAACCATCATTTTACTTGAACTGCATATTGAATATCCCTGTCCTGGAACGCAGCATGAGCCCCAAACCTGCATGACCCCCAGATTTAAAACGTGCCGGAAAAAGGAGTCTTTCAACCACCATTTTAGTTGAACTGACATTGACTATATCTGTCCTGTACTGCAGAATGACCATTTAAACCTGTCTGACCCCCAGATTAAAAGTGCCGGAAAAGGATTTCTTTGAACCACCATTTTTATTTTCACTGGACATTGACTATATCTGTCCTGGCCACAGCATGACCCTTAAACCTGTTTGTTCCACAGATCACAAAGTGGCACTATGCTATTTTGTCAGTGACGTCATTTAGTATTTTTTTTGGTAACTGACATTTGTTTACAGAATTTATTTAGGGAAGTTTTATTTATAGTTTTACATTATTATTATTTTGCTTTTTTTTCAAGTGGGATAACTAGAGATGGGCGAATTTCCCGAAATTCGTTTCGTTCACTTTGCCGAATTTCTTGGCAAAAAATAACTTAGTTCCGAATTACTTGGGCACGAATCACTTTTAAAAAACAGAAATTCCGGGCTGCACAAGACTGCGGGGTGCGTAGACATTGTGCCATGCTTAAATATCCCAGAGGGAGTTTGGTTTGGTCTTCATACAATGTTGTGTTTTTAGTATGACACGCAATGACGCCGCCGCTCTTAGAATCGCTTCACTATAAAATTCCCGGGGCACTTAAAGGGAAAAAACTGACCAAAAAACTGAAGCGGGAATGTTGCCTGATAAAGTCATGCCAGAGAAAGCTGGAAAAAAAAAAGCTGAGAGCTCAGGTGCAACATTAGTGACAGAGTGTGGAGGTGACGGCTGCAGCCACAGCAGCATGAAGTCGACAGTGGCACAATACATTTGGAGGTGGCAAAAACAGGAATGGGTCACAGAGTGGCAAAATGACACAGTGTGGAGGCAGGCAAGCAGCAGCATGGGGGTCAGACAGTGGCACAATGACAGAGTGTGTAGGTCAAGGGCATCAGCCACAGCAGCAGCATGAGGTCAGACAGTGGCATAATGACACAGGTGGAGGTCCACAGGCAGCAGCCACAGCAGCAGCATGAGGTCAGAAAGTGGCACAATGACACAGTGTGTAGGTCACGGCAGCAGCCACAGCAGCAGCATGAGGTCAGACAGTGGCACAATGACACAGTGTGTAGGTCACGGCAGCAGCCACAGCAGCAGCATGAGGTCAGACAGTGGCACAATGACATTCTGGAGGGGGAAAAAAAACAGGAGTAGGCCACAGGGGTGGGACAATGACACAGTGTGTAGGTCACGGCAGCAGCCACAGCAGCAGCATGAGGTCAGACAGTGGCACAATGACACAATGTGGAGGTCACGACAGCAGCCACAGCAGCAGCATGAGGTCAGGCAGTGGCACAATGACATTCTGGAGGTGGCAAAAACAGGAGTAGGCCACAGAGTGGAAAAAATGACACAGTGTGGAGGTCACGGCAGCAGCCACAGCAGCAGCATGAGGTCAGACAGTGGCACAATGACAGATGTGGAGGTCACGGCGGGAAAGCCCAACACCAGCATGAGGTCAGGCAGTGGCACAATGACATTCTGAGGTGGCAAAAACATAGTAGGCCACAGAGTGGCACAACGACAGAGAGTGGAGGTGACGACGGCGCAGCATGAGGTCAGACAGTGGCACAATGACATTCTGAGGGGGAAAAAAACAGGAGTAGGCCACAGAGTGGGGAACAATGACACAGTGTGGAGGTCACGGCAGCACCCTTTAGCAGCAGCATGAGGTCAGACAGTGGCACAATGACACAGTGTGTAGGTCACGGCAGCAGCCACAGCAGAATCATGAGGTCAGACAATGGCACAATGACACAGTGTGTAGGTCCGGCAGCAGCCACAGCAGCAGCATGAGGTCAGACAGTGGCACAATGACAGAGTTGGAGGTCACGGCAGCAGCCACACAGCAGCATGAGGTCAGGCAGTGGTACAATGACATTCTGGAGGTGGCAAAAACAGGAGTAGGCCACAGAGTGGAACAATGACACCGTGTCTAGGTCATGGCAGCAGCAGCATGAGGTCAGACAGTGTCACAATGACATTCTGGAAGTGGCAAAACAGTAGTAGGCCACAGAGTGGCACAATGTCAGAGTGTGGAGGTGACGGAGGCAGCAGCATGACCACAGACAGAGCCACAATGACAAAATGGAGGAGGCAAAAGAAGGAATAGGCCACAGAGTGGCAGTATGACACAGTGTCTAGGTCACGGCAGCAGCCACAGCAGCAGCATGAGGTCAGAAAGTGGCACAATCACATTCTGGAGGTGGCAAAAACAGGATAACAGAGAGGGGAAAGGTGACGGAAGCGGAGCAACAGCATGAGGTCAGGAGTGGCACAATGACAGAGTGTAAAAGGTCGTGGCAATACCAGTCCCTGGTAAAGATGGTTGGTGGCAGATGGAGAAACTGTCAGCAGATGTGTGGCATCAGGCGGATGTCAGCATCAGAATAGAGGCTGAGGCAGATAGTTTGAACCCAGACTCATTTCTCACAGTTTGGGTGAGGCGTCTTGGCTGATGTAGTCTGACGCCTAGGGCATTGGTGTGTGGAAATCCTGGCCGATCCACGCCTTTTTCATCTTGAAAAAGGGTCAGTCGTTCCACATTTCCCGTGGACAAGCGGGTTCTCCTTGGGGTAATGATGGCCCCCGCCGCACTGAACACCATTTCTGATGCCACACTACTGGCCGGGCAGGACAGCTTCTCCACCGCAAACTAGGCAAGTAGCGGCCACACATCCAGTTGGCTGCCCAGTAGTCCACGGATCTTCAAAACTGGGGTGGCAGAGTGCTTTCCAAGTAGGCCACACCTTTTGGGTTTTCAGGGTCTGCTCCAGGTCTGCTGCGGCTGCTGCTGGCGACTGCCATCCTCACTAGGCGGGTGAAGGAAGCTGCTCATCAGTGACTCCAGACTTAGGTTGCTGCTGATGGAGCTGGTAATGCTCCGGCCCCCACACCTTCCCCCGGCAGCCGCGGCAGTAGTACGTGAGCGCTGAAGAACCCCCCGGTCAGACCTGTCAGAGGAGGGACGATGCGCACATGGGCATCGGCCAACTGACTAGGGAGGATTTCCCTATAGTATTTGAGTTTGCCTCCCTCTCAATAGCTGGGAAAAAGGCTCCCATTTTGGACCGGTAGCGAGGGCCCCAATAGGGGGGGAGAGCCAGACGTCACCCCTCTCACGGCTGCTGCCTATTCGGCTGTCACCAGCAAGGCAAATCAGCATGCTGAGGGCCATCTGCACAGGTACTTCGGGGGCTCCCTTCCTCCATCTCCACTGTTTTACAGCCACGGTGCTTGCGGGTCATCTGCCTCATCTTCCTCACCTCCATCTAGCTCCTCCACCTGCTCCTGCTCCTCCTCTTTTGTCACTGGTAGAAAATCGACTCATTTCACCAGACAATGCTTCTGCTCCAATGTCCTCCTCCTCCCCTCCTCCTCCATTTCATCCCCAACCGGATCATTTTGCCGCGAGATGTAGTCGCCACGTCTCCAGTCCCCTGCCCAGACAGTTTTTTTCTGCAACTGTTCCAGGACATGAAGCAGTGGAATGACGTTATTCATCCCGTAGTCCTGGCGACTGACAAATAACGTCGCCTCCTCGAATGGCCTCAACAAACGCAGGTGTCACGCATGAGCTGCCACTGGCTGACATCAAATTTACACAGGGGAGTACTTCTGTCTGCCTGGATCATCAAAAAATCGTTAATGGCCTTTATCTGTTCATACAGTCTGTCCAACATGTGCAGGCTGGAATTCCAACGGGTGGAAACACGCATATCAGAGTGTGTTGGGGAGGCGTTCTGCCGCTGCAACTTTGGGAGGATGTTCCTGGCTTTGTACGAAATGGATAAAGTGCATGCACAGTTTCTGGCCATTTTCAGAATGTTCTGAAATCGGTGAAGACTTCAGAACCTTTTCACAACCAGATTGAACACGTGCGCCATGCAGGGCGCATGGACCATCCCTCCTCGGGGCAGCGGACACCATGTTCCTCCCATTGTCCGTCACCAGGTTCCGATTTGCAGTTGGCGCGGAGAAACCACACATCGATTTCTTTCTGCATGACGCGGAAACGTTCCTCCCCTGTGTGACTTCATTCACTGAGGCAAGCCCGGTGTAGAAAGGCGTGACACCGCTGTGCCCTACACATGTGGTATGATGGAGCAAGTACTTATGGAGGCTGAGATGGTGGTGGAGGAGGAGGAGGCGGACATTGGCGCAGGAGCCGCAGTTTGACAACGTGGAGGAGAAAGCGCCATCTCCTGTCCAAGTTGTTGGTGTGCCTGGGCCAGAAGCACATTCACCCAGTGGGACGTAAAGGACATGTACTGGCCCCGACCGTAGTTACAGCTCCAGAGTCCGCGCTGCCGTGCACCTTGGAACAAGCCGATAAGCTCAAGGACTGGCCCACCTTCTGTTCTACATAATTTATGAAGTGCTGGTACTGCCTTTTTGGAAAATAAATTACGGCTTGGAACTCTCCATCTCGGCTCAGCACAAGCCATTAGTTCTCTGAACGGTGCAGAGTCCACCATTTGGAAAGGGAGGGACTGCAGTACCAACAACTTGGACAGGAGCACGGTCAGCTTCTGCACCTTAGGATGGTTGGACGCATACTGTTGTCTCTTTGCAATCGCCTCGCTGAACGACTGCTGGCGCCATGAGTAGCGAGGAGCAGGAGCATCTGGACCGGGAGATGATGTTAAAGAGAAAAAGCTCCCTTCTGCAGAGGTGGTGGAGCCTTTACTGGCAGCAAAGGCATGCGTGCCACTGGGCGCTGCTGCTGCTGTTGCTGCGGCGTCAGGCTGGACCACCACATCTGAGCTACGTTTCTCAATGTCCACCGGATGTTGACTCTGCATTTGTTGACGCATGGCCGTGGTGCCAACGTTAGCTCCCTGGCCACGCTTCACTTTCTGCTTACAGATTCTACACATACCCATATTCGGCTCCTCTGGTGTCTTAGCAAAGAACTGCCACACTGCCGAGTATCGGATTTTTTTTCCGCCAACGCTCTGCACTGAGTGACTACTGCCGCCCGCTGCCTCGCTGAGGCCCATGTGGCCGCTACTTTCTTTGGGCCTGCGAACCGGGTTTTTTTTCCTCACACTGCTGCTATTTCCCGCTGACTCACGGCCACACGACCCACGTGCTGGCTGCGCCGCTGCCTGACGCCCAAACTGAAAGCCCTCTTTCCTGACGATGATGAAGCCCTTGCCTCAACCCGGCTCCCAGTGCGGTCGCTACATTATTCATCTATTTGTGTTTCATTATCACTGCTGTCCCCATCACCGGTCTTGGTATGCAGAGGGTGACCCCTCACAACATGACCTCCCATGCCACTCTCAACATCTATACTTGCCGCCAACTGCAAGAGCAGGGATATTGGCCCCATTTCTTCGCTGCCAAGTAGCTGCTGACTGCCCTCCTCAAATTGTTCATCCTCGCTATATAGTGGCGCTGAGCCCCGACCACTAGTAGATCTCTGGCTGATGGAACGGATGGGACAGAGGGGGGTTGAGGACAGGTGAGGGCCACTGACCCCCTCCCGGGCCCTTCCATCTAAGGGTTTGTTTTGACGTTTCCCACTGACTCTTGGCTGGGGGGTTTTCAGATGTCCATCTGGGAGGAAGTGGATGACCCAGTCGACCAATCAAGAACCATTGGGTTTCTGAACAACACACGGCCGCTAGATGACAGCGGCAGTTGTGGCCTCACCGAGTGACCCCTGCTCGACGTCCCCTTGCTGTGCTGCGACCTGGGCCTGGAAAAGTTTGTGCCTCTGCACTCGCAGGTGAAGAGCCTGCCCCTCTTGTCTGACATACTGTTTGTTCTAAAATGTACAGACACTGTTTGATCAAGATATCTGTATATGATAAATACACACCATGTATTTGACTCCAAATGAACCCACTAAGAAGCTTAAGTAACCCTTGGATATAAACTGCGCTCCACAAATGGGCAGGAAAAATTGACTTGTATGTGCCGTTTAAAAACTCTGTGTATTTTACTGAATATAAAAGCACAAACAGCTTAATTAAACCTTCGGGTGTGAATAATGCTACAGAATTTCTTCTGTGGCGGTGAAAAACAAAGTTTCTTTTACTGAGTACAACTGCAGAACAATGCTTAATTAACCCCTGGATGTAAGTTGCGCAAAAGAATTGAGCAACCACAAACTAGTAGCTTTTTAGCGTGTTACAATGGCGTTTTTTACGCTACACAACAAGAGATAAAATTGTAATTAACCTTCGCTTGTGAATTATGCTAAGGAAAAATGTATATACTTTGGCGTTGAAAAAGACGGTTTCTTGGGGTCAGCACACCAGCAAAACAACGTTTGATTAACCCCTGGATGTAAATTGCGCAATAGAATTGAGCAGCCAAAATGAAGTGGTATTTGTATTGTAAAAAAAGCTGTTTCTTTAATGAATACAACAGGAACGGCTTAGATCCCCCTTGGATATTGAATGTATATGCAGCTGCAGTGGCGCACACTGGATTCAGATCCAATACCCCAAAAAAAATCAAAATAGAACATTAAGAGAACAGTCTCTGAGAAAGCTGAGACACCCCACAAAAATTTGCTGTATAAAAATCAGTTCTTCAGTGAGAGCTATCACAATCAGCCGCGGCAGCACCTTCCCTGATCAGTTCAGTGAGGGAGTGTGAGCTCCGGCGTCGCACCGGATTATATAGTGCGGTGACGTCACAGAATCCCGCCGGTCTTTGATTGGCTTCATCTTTTGCACATGTCATGCAGGCTATGCCCTTCTTCCTCCCAGAGTGCTTTTTCCCCAATGTAGCGCCATGTGCTCGCAGCCATTTTATTAATCAAAAGCACACTTCGTTCACCCGAAGTACCCCAAACTTCGACTTCGTCAGAACCCAAGTTTTTTCCTGAAATTCTAACTAATTCCCTTCGTTAAATCGATTCGCCCATCCTAGTGATAACATACAACAATACACCCCTCCCTCCAGTTTTTAAAGGGGTTTTTTTACACGTGTTAGATGTTTTATTCGTCCGCACACCCCATAAGTAATACAAATGTCCTAATCATCCCCAAAACACTTCTTAGTTATGAAGACATTTTTCCTCTTGGCTTCGAGACTGATTCAGCCAATCAATTCAATGGTTTCATTTTTCCTCCAAATCCTTCTTCATTGATTAGGGACAAAACTCCCCCGGAGATCAAATGATGCGACCCCATAGTGACCCCCAGCCCCAGAAAATTTTAAGCCTCATATTGTGCAATTTGTTTTCCAGCCCTGGAGCCCTTTTCGACACTACTTAACCCACAGAAATCACCTTTTTTAAAATCTGATTTTATAGAGAAATTTGAAGCTCTCCTGATTGCCCCTAACGGTGAGAGCCAGTGATGCCGTCAGCCATCTGTTAACACGGAGGTCCAGCTGCAAGGGCCAGACTTACAGTGGTTGCGGTGAGAGCCCAGGCTCGCGTCTGTCATCTATTAACACGCAGGTTCAGCTGCCTGGGCCGGAGTTACAGTGGGTGCGGTGAGAGCCCAGGCTGGCGTCCGTCATCTATTTACACGGAAAAATGCCCTTATGACGCAGCAACGAAAACAGTCATGCTGAAGCAGAGTGCGGAAGCGGAAGTGTGAGGTAAGACCTCCAGCCTTCCTCATACACAGTTAAGACCTGGGTAGCGCTTGCCCCTCCATATGAGTGCGGACCAATTGAGCTTCACTTGGAAATACTGGTGGTTAACGCTCCTGTTCCACCCAGGTGCCCTTTTTCTTGGCATTCTTTTTCTCATTTAACTCAACGTGCTGGAGGAAAATGTCTCTGTTCTTTGTTCTCTGTCTGAGCACCATACTCCATGACCACTGAAAAACCTACAACTGGTCAAGTCTTCCTGTACCTCCCTTGTACAATTCAGAAATTTTTTTACCAGCTATTTTGTACATGCAAGTTTTTTAGTAGTTTAATTCTAGAAAACAAATTTTTAAAATAGGATGTATTCCTACCATGTCTTTGTTTCTCTTTTTTAATTGTATTAAATGGGTTGTCTCAATACAGGGATTGCTAGCTATGTTAAAGATCTTGCAAAAACAAGTCATTTTGCAATATGTGTCCATTAACAGTGTCCTACCTATTCCTGTTTCTGACAGCACCATCACCCTTGAGCCACTCTTGACAATTGTGAAGAACAAATGTCTGTTAGAAACCACATTTTTTACAATAGGACCTGTAGTCTAGCTGAATTTCACAGCAAAATGCCCCAAAAATTCAAAACATGACCCTTGAGCCACTTTTGACAATTGTGAAGAACAAATGTCTGTTAGAAACAAAAATTTTTTATAATAGGACCTGTAGTATTGCTGCATTTCAAAGCAGCATGACCCAAAAAATTATAAAAATGACTTCTCAGCCACTGTTAAAAATTGTGAGGGAGAAATGCCACTCAAAAGCCACATTTCTGTTCCAAAGGACCATGATTATTGCTGTATCTCACAGCAACATGACCCCAAAAAATTATAAATATGACTTCTCAGCCACTATTAAAAATTGTGATGGAGAAATGCCACTTAGAAGCCACATTTCTGTTCCCAAAAGGGAATATAATTATAGCTGTACCACAAAACTGCCCCCCCAAAAATTATAAAAGGACTTCTCAGCCACAATTAAAAAATTTGTGGGAGAAATGCATTTAAAGTCACATTTCTTTTCCCAAAAGGGACCTTTAAAAAAAAGCTCCCTCTCCAGCAACTGACCTCAAAACCTTTTACAATGCGAAAACTTCAAAAGAAAAAAGGATAAATTGAATACGGGTCGTCATGAAACCTTGCGGCCCTTTTAAAGTCCCCACAGAAAAACCAAAAATTTTAACTTTTGGGGAAACGGGAGAAAAAAAAATTGCAGTAAAAATAAAATCTTTTTAAAAAAAAGTTTTCAAGGGGACCTTTTGTTTGAAGAGGAATGTAAGAAACCCGGCAAAAAACGTGACCTGGGGAAAATTGGGGCCACAACATCATCAAATCCATCCTGATTCATTTTTAAGAAAGTCAAACAATCCCATTATCTGGGGAAACCCGGGATCGTTTTGTCTGTAATACCCCCCACTGGCTGAAGGTCCGCTCAAAAAACCGGGCTGCGGGGCAGGACAACACCTCTATGCGTGGCGAGCGAGCTCGGGCCCCAATTCGCCCCTTTTTTGGATACCCAGAAGCTTTTGGGGCCCGGGAACACACCCAAAAAACATCGGGGTTGAGACGCAGTTTAGCCCGGCCCCAAATTATCTTAAGCTGGTTTTCTGTGGGGTTGGGATGTGTGCCCCTGCATTGCATGCTTTGGGTGAGGTGGTAAATAAAGATTCAAGGTCACCCATTAGGGTTTTGCCACCAGCCTGCTACTGCTGCTGCCACTTAAAAGGCCACTTGGGGACTCTACTGCTGTCACGTCGCTGATGTTGTTCCCCCGTGACATTTAGGAACGTGAAGCAACGCAACGGGTGTCTTTCCCGTTGCCCAAACACCAAAAGGGCTCCCTTTCCTGCATTTTTTCCTCTATTTGGGGGGGTGGGAAGGGAAATGCCCGAGTTTTTTTTTCCCGGGGGTCCCGGGGGGTGGGCCCCCATAACTGTTTTTCATTTTGGGTGGCCTTAATGTGAGGGCATGTTGGGGGAAAGGGGTTTCCAAAAAACTCCCTGTGAGAGATGGGGGCCTTGATTTCCCAAACTTCTGGGGCCAGGGGGCCCAGCAAACTGATCTTCCCCCTTTTTCCTCCTCCCCTCAAATTCCCCAACCTCTTTTTTAAGGGAGGACGTCGGAACCTCGGGGTCCAGGAATACCCCTCCTCCTCCCCGCTTCCTTTCCCCAAAAGCTTCAAAAAACAGCCCCGACCCTTTCCTGAGATAGCACCCTAGAGCTGATGAGCCGCCTTGGGAGTAGCCCTGGGCCCCGAACCACTGCCTAATGAAACCGATAAAATTTTTTTAAAATTTTCGGGGCCCTTTTGATTCGATGGAGGGAAAAAACCCCGGGCCGCACGTTCCGTCTTTCCCCCCTTCGCTGGCGGGGCCTTTTTTGCCCGATGTCCAAAAATCTTTTCCCGAACTAAGATCACCCAATGCTCCTCTGACAAGGGCTTTTTCCCCCCCTGACCATTTTTGGGGGCTTTCTTCAAAACGGGAAGGAGGGGAAGCTCTTTCACCTCCTCCAAATCTCGGGGGCTCAACACCCCGAGGTTCCCGCACCCCGCTTTTCAGGCCAAAGTGTCACTTTGAAAAGCGTAATGGCATTTCGGGTTTCTGCCAAAAATCGCTGGGGCAAATTGGGGGGGTGGGAATTTCCCGCGGTTGCCACGTTTAACAATGGACGGTTGAAGGGGGAAACCCAGCTGACGCGGGAAAAAGCACCAGGGGGGGGCGAAGCATGTGCGAAAGGGGGAAGTGCGAACTCAGACCTCGAGCCCCTTTCCCCAGCAGCAGTCCCCGACCCGGGTAGCCTTTAGAAATTTTTTGGACAAAAAGGTTCATGCATGTTTCCCGGAAGGGGGTTGCTCCAGCCTACCGATATTAAGGGCAAAAACCACAATTTTTCCCCTTATCACCACCACCCCTTTCCTGGCACCAAATTTTTTCTCACCCACCCCGCGCTCCCCCCCTCGTTGCGGAAGGGCCCTCCCCCAGCTCCCCGACCTGTTGTGGAGGGCCCCAAGACAATTAAAATTTTAACCGCCCCGGGTTTTCTGGCCGTGATGCCACCAAAGGGCCTTGGGGAAAGACCCGCACCATCCCCGGTTTTGAAGAGGTGCGCCGAGCCCGAGGGGCCAATTTCCCCCCCCCCCCCTCACCCCCAAAAACATCCAACCCCCTCACCCAGTGATCTGTCACAGAGATATAGCGGCACTTGGCCGGCTTACTAGTCCATGTGTCGGTGGTCAGAGGACTTTCTGGACACAGTTGCAGACAACGCAGCTTGTAATTTAGATGAGATGACTACGTGGCTGGCCAGGGCAGGGACGGCTTTTCTGGCAAAGAAATGCCTGCTCAGCATCTGGTATTGGAGGGCAGGCAAGGGCCATGACGTGGCGGTACCATCCTGTGTCCACAGGACCGGAAAAGGTAAACATCTTCCAAGCCAAAAGCCTGGGCAATGCCGACATCAGCTTTTGGCTTTGGGTATGGTTTGGAGTTAAGTGTTCTTCTGCTACCAAAACCTGGAAGACAGAAGGCTGGCTGCTAGACTAGCCACTGGATGGCCTGTGCGGTCGTCACAATGGGGAAGTAGGAAGGGGCTAGAATGGGTCTCTGGTGGTGATGGTGGTACTCGGGCGAGGTGGTGGCTGAAGCGGAGGCTGATCCCTGATCATTGACTCTAAGAGACAGGGCAGCTGAGGAATATAACCACTTGGTGGGGTGGCGGAGGAGGAGGAGGCGGAGAGAGAGGGTGTGACAGTGGTTGGAAGCCCGGCGTCGGTCTGGCCTTTTTTGGCCAAGTGTTTTGCCTCCAATTTCAACTCATGCATTCGCTGCAGTGATAGACATGTTGGTGGTGGTTAAACACCTAAGATTCTTGCTTCTACTTATGCGTTTATGGCAATGGCGGCTTTGGACATCGTGGGTGAATCAGAGCTTGCTTAAAGAAGGCCAAATGGGATCTTGAGAGGTCCTGGGACCTTTTTGACGGCAGATAATGCGAGGGTGGGGTTTTTTTCAGCTGATCGTGGATGGCGAAATCTTATCTAGCGGTATTCTGCGACCGCCCTCTCCTTTTGAGAGGGAAAACGTATTGACAGTACCCCATCAGTCTTCACTCCCTCGTCCAGTGATGAAGCGATAGAATGCAAATTTGCTGAAAAAACCACTTTGGATTCGCAATGTCGTCGATATCATCATTCAACACAGGTGACTTCGTGTCCTGAAATTCTGCATCCAGGAGTGCTCGTTACAAAGCAAGAGGCACTGCAAGGCGTTGCCGACCGCCGGGATTTTTGCCGATTGACCGTCTTCCATTTTTTCCTCCTCTGTTTGGCATGGTAACTGGCGTCAGAGCAGACAAATCATCCTCTTTGGCCTCTTGATCTTTTTAACATGCCTTCGACCCAACCACATTTTGTCATCAAATAGGTTCTTCAGAACGAAAATGGATTAGTCCACAGTGGGTGGGTACACGAGTTGACATTTGGGCTGCTTCGGTCATGTTGGACGGAAGATGATGATGCTGATGAAGACATTTGTGGGCCGTGATGGGAGACGAGGAGGTAAGGACTGCTGGATGCAGGTGGCTTTAACCACTGAAGACAGCATTGGCGACGTCGTTCGTTATGAGAATTACACCAGGGCGCTGGATCCCAGCGATGCAGGCATGAACGGTTCCTGCAACCGACATTTAGCTGGCATGCGTGTGTCGCCAGCACTGGAGGTAGCACCTTCTCTCGTACCTCTACCTCCTTGTCCTACCCCCTCTTTGTCGCTTACACCTGAATTTCGCTCCTATGTTCAGAAAGATAAAAATTGAGAAGGTATAGAAGAGTTTTGGAAAAGTCTCTTATTAAAGACGGCAAAATAAACAGCTATTCTCAATCTCCCTAAATCAAAACAAAAATTGCTGGAATTCAAATTTAAGTGAAGGTACCTCTATCAACAAAGCTTGATGACCAAAAGGGAAAAAAAAAAACACCTATCTGAAATGTATACGGGATAAATAAACGGTATTTTTGGCACCTATCAATACACCTGTGGTGACTAAAAATTGCGGATATCAAATTTAAGTGAAAGGTACTATTTCAACATGTTGACGACCAAAAGTGAAAAATCACCTATCTGAAATGTATACGGATAATTAAAAGTATTTTTGGCACCTATCATCACCTGTGGTGACTACAAATTGCTGGATTCAAATTTAAACTGCAAGGTGGCTTATGACAAAGCTGGCCTGTGCCAAGTGAAAAAAACACGTTATCTGAAATGTATTCGGTTTTATAAAAGGTTTTTTGACCTATCCAATACACCTGTGGTGACTACAAAATTGCTGGATTCAAAAGAAAAAAAACAAATTTAACTGCAAGGTGGCTCTATCACAAGCTTGACTGACCAAAAGTGAAAACACGTAACTGAAATGTATTCGGATAATAAAAGGTATTTGTGGCACCTATCAATACACCTGTGGTGTCTACAAAATGCTGGATTCAAATTTAACTGAACAGTACCTCTTTATCAACAAAAGCTTGAATGACAAAAGTGAAAAAAACACCTATGTGAAATGTATATGGATAAATAAACGGTATTTTTGGGCACCTTTCAATACACCTGTGGTGACTACAAAATTGCTGGATTCAAAGTAAGTGCCAAGGTATCCTTCTTTCAACAAAGGGGCTTGACTGACCATAATGTGAAAAAAAAACAGCTATCTGAGATGTATACGGATAATAAATGGTATTATTGGCACCTTTCCAATACTCCGTGGTGTCTGTCAAAATTGCTGTGTGTATTCAAATTTAACTGCAAGGTGGTCTTGATGAACAAAGTGGGAGGCGCCAAAAGTGAATAAAAAACATGTATCTGGAATGTATACGGATCATAAAAGGTATTTTTGGCTCCTATCAAGACACCTGTGGTAACTACAATTGCTGGATTCAATTTAACTGCAAGGTACCTCTTTCAACAAAGGCTTGACTGACCAAACAGTTTGATAAAAACAGTATCTGAAATGTATACGGATAATAAAGGTATTTTTTTGCACTATCAATACACCTGTGCGTGACTACAAAATTGCCTCAGGATTCAAAATTTAAGTGCAAGGTACGCTAATCAACAAAGCTTGACTGACCAAAAGTGAAATAAAACCGATCTGGAATGTATATGATAATAAAAGTGGAGTTTTGCACCTAACAAAATTACCTGCAGTTACTAAAAAGATCTTTTCCCTAAAAGTTCAGGTGCCCAACACCCAAAGTAATTTTCAAAAAAAAACTTTTAATAAAAAAACCTATCAATGCAATGTTACATAAGTCTGGGTGTACTTTCCATTTCTTTAAAGAGCTTGTCTGTGTTCGCCGGGCCCCCCCTCCCCCGCTCTCCCTGTGCTTTTTAGGGGTAGTGCTCCTTTAAAAATTCTCACCCTAACTCCTAAAAATCTCAAATCTTGTCTACCTAAGTTAAGGTTCACAGCTAAAAGTATGCTTCTTGTGAACAAATAAATTTTTTCGCTGAGTTTTGCCAGGGAGGCGCACGTCTACTCCTTTGAGATACTGACCACACTGATCAGAACAGGAAGGGCTGTTCATGTAAAACGGGGGGTCATTTGATTTTTCCAGCCCAATCGAACCAACACTCCCAGTATGAAGTGCACACACAGTCACCCTCTCTTTTTCCTTAGCTGATTTGCTGGCCCCCAAAATGACGGGGGAAGTGCCGAAAATGCGCGTTTTTAATAGATTATGCCAGATTTTAACCAAAAATTATCGCATGATCTAAAAAATCCGTAACATAAAAACCGTGCGATTTCAAATTTGTTGATAATAATAGCTCAACACTAATGTACATATTATGTTTGCATTGTTTTGTACAGTTTTGTGTTGTTGCATGCTGTTATATTACAATAAGGGGGTTCAAGGGCAAGGGACAAATACCGGTTGGTTTATCCGACCGTTATTAGTCCGGTTTGTGTGCAGTGCACATGGCCGTTGGGGGGACAGCTTTTCTCCGCGATGAGCCGAGTAAAGCCCTCCCCCTTCACATGCACAAGCACAGATTCCAGAAAAAAAAGGGGGGAGTAATATTGTGTTTGTAAACATTTGTGGGGACCCCTGGGGAAAAAACCGCACAATTTTTTCCAAGGCCCCTTTGGGCCTTTTTGGGCCGGTTTTAGACAGTCTGCAAAACCGCAAAGTCTGAAAAACCAGCCAAAAAAACCCATGCAGTGGGGCTTTTCCCCAAATTAATTTTTTTGTTATTTAGTTTTACACTATCCTTGCAATAAAAGTTGAAATTTGGACATCACTCCTGTATTAATGAATGCCTGTCAACTTTTGTCCGTTCGACATAAGGAGGACAGAACAATGTCAGAATATGTATGAAACCCCAAATAATTCTTTCCTGCTGACAATAAACAGTGAGCGGTCAATAATGAGATAATAACAGCCATTGCCGGATTTTTTAGGGGAGAAAATTTTAACCCCTTAACAACATATAGTATACATGCACATGTACATCATTATGTCAGAGTGAGTGTGAGTATAAGGTGTGTATCAGCTGTTTAGTACACAGTGGTCATAGCTACTAAGCTGGTAGGTGGGGGGGACATTCATTTTTTTCTAACTGTGACCCCTCCTCAATGTAACTGCAGAGCGCCAAGCAGTTATCAAGGATCTAGTGAAGGCCTCCAAATCTGTCATCTTAGTACTCACATTATATCCTGGAGAAAGTGGTTAAAATGACAATTTTAAATCAATAGCTTGTTGTATTGAGCAAATGAAGAAATTTTTTTTTTTTTAAAAGTTTTTTTAAACCAAAATTTCAAAGCAACATATTTAGGGTTGAATTAATTTTTTATTACTTTGTACATATCGGTTTTCAAACCCGAAAAATTAAACCTTTTTGTATGTAAAAATCTAGTTAAAAACCCATTGTGATTTTTTTGGGCTTTTTGACAACAATGAAACGTTTAAGGGGGCGGGGGTGTAGTAAAAATTTTTAAAAATTTTTCCCGTGTATCAGGGAATTTTTTTAGAAATCTTCATCAAATGGGGCAATCTGATATGGAATTTTCCCAAAAGATAAATAATTCTTAATCAACGAAATTTTAATTGGTTTTAAGTAACAAAGGGTTTTTTTAAAAAATTTGAAATGCTTATAAAAGGGGACCTTTTTTTATCTAAAAGACAAGACTATTTATCTATTTATAATTTTTTTTAAATTATGGAAACCCCAACACCTTTTTGTGTTTTAACATTATTTATTTTAAATTTTTTAAACCAAAAAACTTTTAATTTTTCAAAAGCAAGTTCATGAATACTCTACGAACTAAAGTGTTCTCTCCTGGATAATCAGAAGCATTTATACAACATTGTTCTGTGATAGGTTAAAGCTTTTTGTGACATTTTATTATTCTTATTATTATTTTTTTATTTTTATTTTTTTTGGAGTGCCCCTTATTCGGGGGTTTAAAATTTTAGGGGGGGTAATAAATAAATGGTCAAACAATTACAAAATGACAAAAAATGACAACAACTGGTACGGGGGGAGAGGTCCCTGCCTGTGAGGGCTTTCAAACTACAGGGAAGGGGGGAAGAGACGAAGGTGAGGGGCAGACAGTTTGTGGGGTGGAGCTGAACACGGTTAGGCCATGTTCACCGGCTTAAAATTGGACTTATTTCAGTCCCGTAAATTACCACCGGGAAGTGCGCAAATTACAGTGGAATACGTCCCAAATCATTCGGTAACCACAGTTCATAGAGAACTATGGATTACTCTCCTCTCCCTGCTCAGGGGAAAACGCCCGGGGGGGGATAAATGAATGTAAAATTCCAGCGGGTAACGCGCTGCGGTAAAGCAGTCTTTGGGCCGGCCCCCCCTCCCCCCCCCCTCCCCCCCGCCCCGGCCATTTTGGCGTAAATTTTGGGGGGTAATTTTCGCCCCCCAAATACACCCTGTGAACCTAGCCCTTTTTGTTGTTTATAGGCATTTGAAGAGGTGGTTTTCAGGTTATGTTTGAAACTGTGAGGGGGGAGGGGTCTGAGGGTTTAGGCAGTGAGTTCCAAAGTGTGGGGGAAAACACAAAGAAGTCTTGGAGATGGTTATGGAGGAGGTTTAAAAGGAGAGCAGAGAAAAAGGTCCCTGTAGGGGCGGGAGGTTGCGTGAGGGGGGTATTTAGAGATTAAGGGCAGGAAATAGGAGGGGGGAGGTAATGGAGAGCCCTTGTAGGTCAAGGTTGCTAGCTTGAAATGGATTCGTAGGCAATGGGGTAGCCAGTGAAGAGACGGCAAAGGGGGAAAGGGAGGGGGATAGCGAGGAGAGAGGTGAATCAGACGGGCAGCAGAGTTAAGGATGGTTTGGAGGTGAGCGAGAGTGCTAGATGGGAGGCCACAGAGAAGAATGTTGTAGTAGTCTAGGCGGGAGATGACGATGGAATGGACCAGCATTTTTGTGCTTTCAGAGTTAAGAAATGAGCGGATTCGGGAAATATTTTTAGGTGGAGGTGGCAGGAAGAGGTGAGGGTTTGGATATGCAGTTTGAAGGACAGATTGGAGTCAAATGTTATCCCAAGGCAGTGGACCTGTGGTGCTGGTGAGAGAGTGTAGCCATTGACAGTGATAGATTGATCAGGTGGAGGGATGGAGGGGGACAGTGGGAAGATAATGAATTCAGTTTTCTCCATATTTAGTTTTAGGAGACGGAAGGAGAAGAGGGAGGAAATGGACGAAAGACAATCTGGGATCCGGGAGAGCAGAGAGGTGACATCTGGGCCGGTGATGTAGAGTTGTGTGTCATCAGCATACAGGTGGTATTGAAAGCCGTGTGGTGCTATGAGCTGACCCAGGCCGAGGGTGTAGATAGAGAAGCGTAGTGGGCCCAGGACTGACCCCTGGGGGACACCAACAGACAGCAGGAGAGGGGAGGAGGTGGTGCGAGAGTGTAAGACGCTGAATGTTCTATCGGTGAGGTACGAGGAGATCCAGGAAAGGGCCAAGTCCGTGATGCCGAGGGAGGAGAGGATGTGTAGGAGGAGTGAATGGTCGACCAAGTCAAAGGCAGAGGATGTTGAGACTTGTAGTTCCACAAAGATGCATACCATTCAAATATAGACAGATAGCAGGAGATTTACACAGGGCAAATGGAGAGGATGTTGAGACTTGAAGTTCCACAAAGATGCATACCATTGAAATATAGACAGATAGCAGGAGATTTACACAGGGCAAATGGAGAGGATGTTGAGACTTGAAGTTCCACAAAGATGCATACCATTGAAATATAGACAGATAGCAGGAGATTTACACAGGGCAAATGGAGAGGATGTTGAGACTTGTAGTTCCACAAAGATGCATACCATTCGAATACAGACAGATAGCAGGAGATTTACACAGGGCAAATGGAGAGGATGTTGAGACTTGTAGTTCCACAAAAATGCATACCATTCAATAATAGACAGATAGCAGGAGATTTACACAGGACAAATGGAGAGGATGTTGAGACTTGTAGTTCCACAAAGATGCATACCATTCAAATATAGACAGAAAGACCTCCAGGTTTTTATTGTTATTATGAAGTTCTGATATCAGAATTATATAAAGTTTTTTTTAAAAATACCTTATTTTGCCTCGATGTTGCATGTTGTTGAAGATTGCATAAGGAGGGGTTAATGAAGAGGAACCCTGTACCGAGGCATTTATGCAATTAAGTATATAAAAGCACCCAAAGCTTTAACAATTTTTAAAGGCATTTAAGACCACTTGATTTGCTGTAAGGATTTTTCCAAACGACCCCATTCACTGATATTGCAAAGAAATTGTTTTGTTTAAAATCCTATTTGCCTGTTGCAAAGTATAAGCATTTAAGAACACTGTTGATTTGCTGCTTTGGAGTACTGATCTTCAATAAGAGACTGTGAGCAAATCTTGACCTTTTTAATATTTATAATTTTTTTAACTTGGAGCGAAATAGTGGTGGGAAGCGAGCAAGGAGGGGTGTTTGGATGTGGAGCTACAGGTATGAGACAAGGCGCTCCATCCAGTGCTCCGGACAACAAAAAAAATTCGAACACATCGTCAGTCGCAGGCAGGCTCGGACTGGGCCGCCGGGGGACCGGGGAATCCCCCGGTGGGCCCCCCCGAGCCGCTGTGGGCCCCGGAGGCAGTGCCGTCGCTCCCCGGGGCCTGGCCGCGCATCCGGTCACTGGACGCCCGGGACCCGCGTCCCGAGCGCCCAGACCCGCCCGGGAGTTGGGGACTAATGTCCCCGACTCCCGGGGCTGCGTGGTGTCAGCGGAGCACAGTGCCACTAGCGCTGCGTTCCGCTGATCTCCCCGGCAGGCTGAACGGGATTAGGGCCTTTACCTGCCGGGCGCTGGCCCCTACTAGTGACGTAGGCGGGGCGGTGACGTCACGTCACCGCGCCGCCTATGCAGGGCGCCAGTACGGAGCCGGCGGGGAGCTCGAGCGGCCGGGACCTGCCGGGAGCCGGAGCGGGAGCGGGAGCCGGAGCCAGGTAAGTGGCGGGTTGTTTTTCTTTTTCTCTACACTATCTACGGGGGCCCCTGGCTACTATGGGGGGCCCCTGACTACTCAGAGGGGCCCCTGACTACTAAGGGGGGGGGCCCTGGCTACTATGGGGGGGCCCCTGACTACTCAGAGGGGCCCCTGACTACTAAGGGGGGGGGGCCCTGGCTACTAAGGGGGGCCCCTGACTACTAAGGGGGGCCCCTGGCTACTATGGGGGGCCCCTGACTACTAAGAGGGGCCCCTGACTACTAAGG
>JAODAL010059054.1:0-21717 GCA_025379985.1 Phyllomedusa bahiana
TGTCCTCCACCCTTTGTCATGTGCCACTTTCTGACCTCATGCTGCTGCTGTGGCTGCTGCCGTGTCCTCCACACTGTGTCATTGTGCCACTGCCTGACCTCATGCTGCTGCCGCCGTGACCTCCGCTCTCAGTCATTGTGCCATTCTGTGGCTTCCTCCTGTTTTGCCACCTCCAGAATGTCATTGTGCCACTCCCTGACCTCATGCTGCTGTGGCTGCCGCCCGTCCCCTCCACACTCTGTCACTAATGTTGCCACCTGAGCTCTCAGCTTGTTTTTTTCCAGCTTTCGCTGGCATGACTTTATCAGGCTACATTCCCCCTTCAGTTTTTTGGTCAGTATTGCCCTCTTAAGTGCCCGGGGAATTTTTTTAGTGAAGCGATTCAAGGCGGCGGCAGTCATCTGCGTGTCATACTAAAACACAACATTGTATGAAGACCAAACCAAGCTCCCTCTGCATATTTAAGCATGGCACAACGTTCTACAGCACCCTGCAGGCTCTGTGCAGCCTGGAAATAGCTGTTTTTTAACGCGATTCGTCCCGAAATAATTCGGACCGAATTTATTTTTGTCGGAAAATTCGGCGAAGTGACCGAATCGAATTTTTGAGAAATTCGCCCATCTCTAGTCATGAACAACATGCTGCAGATGTCAAAAAGGTGGTCATAATAATGTGATTCAACTGTGTAGAATCATGTCTTTATTGGAACTTCATCTCAGGGGTAAATGTTATATGGACCTGGTGATTTATCTATTTTACTGTTTTTATTGCAATGCTGAACTTGCTAAGTTAAGCAGGTGGCATTTAAGAAAGAATTTATGTTCATCTCAATCAGGTCATCTGTCATTGGATTTTACCGTGTAATTACAATAGGCATTTTCCTCATCCCCCTGCAATATTGCACCCAGGATAAGGGGCCAGCACTTCCAATTTTAAGCTTATATCTATGTGTTAATATTCTTTTTCTAGCTTATCTTGTTTTCTTTAGTAATAACCCTAACTGTTAAATCTTTGCTGCCTATATATCCATTTTACACAATTTAGTTTTCTGTTTGTAAATTTTAAATGCTTTATCACTTTCTTCTTGCTTTAGTAGTTTTAATTCCTTCTTTTTACCTTTTATCGCACCCCTCTCAATTTTAATTAGCCACATCAGTTTTCTCCCTTTTCCAAAGGGTTTATTCATATGACAATATATAAAGGATATGTAAGTGATATACAATACTTAGGATATACATGTATCCTTCACAGGACCTACTTAGCTTTTTTAAAGGTTTAGTTTATGTAGATTTTTCAGAGCATAGTTATAATTAAATAAAAACAAATGATTGCAGTACTTAAATTTTATTTAACTAGATACCGACCAACTGTTGACTATAAATTTCTGGGCCGTTGACATCTAAAGGTGCATTCACATGGAGCTTTTTTTTTGTGTATTTTTGATACTTTTTTGGCACATTTTGGTGTGTTCTTTACAGAAATACACAGCAACTAATGCTGTACATTTCTGCAAAAAAAAAAAAAAAAAAAAAATGCACCAAAAAATGCTCTAAGGGGCCGTTCACACGACACAGGACAAATACCGACTGGTATTTGTCCTGTTTTGTGGCCGTCCCCATGGCCGCCGGGGGACGGCTTTTCTCCGCGATGAGCGGAGAACAGCCCTCTCCCCTCCCATTGAGATGCACATCTTCCGTCCGGAAACCGGACGGAAGATGGTGCATGTTCAATGTTTTGTCGCCGGTCCGCCGGCGACAAAGCCGCCAGGCGGAAAACCCGTGCAGTGGGGACTGCTGCAGGGGTTTTCCATAGAGCACAATCGTACTCATTTTTGGCCGGTTTTTCAGGCGGTCTGAAAAACCGCAAACTGGCTGAAAAACCGGCCGAAAACCCGTGCCGTGTGGACATGCCCTAAGGGTATGTTCACACAGCTTATTGTGGCACATATAGTACGCGCCGCAATACACCGGGTGTTTTGGAACCACGCGCTGATCAGCGGGTAGTTCGAAAGCACGGGGGGGGGCACGGGGGCCCCATAGACATGCATTGTCAGCGGCGCGTAATCGCCGCTAACAATTGACATGTCGATTCTCCCCCTGCGCGTACAATACAATTGTATTGTACACACGGGGAGACAATGCGTAATCCATAGCTCTCTATGAGACCTATGAATTACCGTAACTGTGGCATGCATTTCATCGCATATAAAGCACAAAACGCAGTGAAATACGCGCAATTACGCTTTAAAATAAGCCGTGTGAACATATCCTTACGCTTTTTTAAAACATCTGTGCGGAGATTGCAGCTGCACACTAATTGTACAGCTGTGCGGGTGGAGAGCTGGCTATGAACAATAGCTGACTCTCCACTGAAAAACTGTAGCAGGTATATTGTGATATAGCAATGCATTTACTTTTGTCAGTATGGATTTTTATTTTTTACAAAATTCCTGTCCCTGCTTTTAGTCAGTACAACCTGATACAATTACTGGAAAGCAGAGGAGTAACTTGCAGCTCCTGGGCCCTAGTGCAAATAGTGAAATGGGGCCCCTCAGCTACCATGTGCCATTTACAATGCTGTGGCAGAAGGACTTTTGGGGCCCCCTCGGGCTGCAGCGCCCGGTAGCGACTGCTACCTCTGCACCTCCTATAGCTACACCCCTGCTGGAAAGAGTAGGATGTTACATAGTTATGTAACTAATAGCATATAGCTGAAAGAAGACATGACATTTTGAAGAAGCAGAGAATGGAGATTATGCTGGAATATAAATATATGGCTTCAAAATGTTTCAACTACATACAAATATCACTGTTTCTGTTTGAATTCAGATGGTAGGTGTTGTATTAGTCAGCAATGCTTGTCAACCAGGTCCTCTCTAGCAGCTGCTTCAGGTTTAGTATTAGTCTCAGATCTCCCCTTTGGGGTCGGGTGGCTAGTCAAGGCATTTTCACACACTTTTTTTTGGGTGGTGTATTTGCACGTAATTAAATCTGCAAATACCCCCCAAAACGTTTCAAATAATGAACAATTTTTAGATTGATTCCAATGTAAAATACCCCCTCGTCTTATACGGGGCGTATTTCCGCGACTACTTTTCCCATGTAAATCGATCTAAAATGTCCCCCCCGTCACTTATTGAGGCGTATTTCGCTACGTAAATCCCCATAAAAAAGAAGGGGAAATTTTTAGACGCAAAATACGGCACCTTTGTGCACTTTTTTGAAACGTATTTCGAAATTTACGCCCGAAAATAAGCCCCGAAAAAAGCCGTGTAAAACTACCAAATTTAGGGGGGATTTGCAGTGACAGGGGACATCGATGGGGACCCCTTTGCGAACAAGTTTCGCAACCCCCCAAATTCATTTTTTGAAAGGTCTTTGGTGGGGCGGAAAAAACTCTATACTAACCTTATCACCTGGCTCCGGTATTTTGATGATGTTTAAATCCTCTGGTGGGGTTCAAAGGAGCAGTTGCTAAATTTTTTTGAATATCTCAATAGGTGCCATTCTTTGATTGCCTTCTCCCTCACAAAATAAAAACATGCCATACATTTTTTGGATGTTGAATTGAGACTGGAGAACCAAAAATTGTTTACTACCATGTATTCTAAACCTATGGATCAAAGCCATATTTTACATAGGAAGAGCCACATTTGTACTACAGACCATGAATATTAGGCCAATATGTTTAAAATAATTGATAAGTTAATTATATGCAGATATGATGCGGATACATTACTTGCAGTCGGTATGGAGGTTTTACAGAAACCTAGGGAAAAATTTTTAGCACCTAGAAATAAAGTACACAAGGAGATATTTTATTAGTACATATGACAAACATGCAGATATAATTCGCCAGGCTTTAAAAAGGCACTGGCACATCCTGACCAGTGATGGGAACTGTGGCCATATGTTTGAAAATGGCCCATGTTGCATTTTTAAAAGGGGTATGTCTTTGGAATCGTTATATGCTCAGAATTTTTGTCCCCTAAATCATAAAAAAAAAATTGGGCTGTGCAACAGTATGTATCCCTGTTTGACATCTATGAATTGTTCATCTGTTATAAAGAATTCTGCTACTACACATCCAACAAAAGGCTATACTATTCCCCTCAAAGGTTTCTTCACATGAGATACTAGAGACGTTATTTATTTGCTGAAATGCTCATGTTGTAAGGTATATCTAGGGCAGACTAGTCACCCCATTAAGATATGGATTAATAAACATAAGTCAAGCATGAGATCATATGGTAAGAAGAATTATATAGGCAATACAGAAAGAACTCAGAAGAGGTATGGCGAAACTACGGTTGCAAAACATTTTACTAAGGCAAGACATCTGGTATGCGATTTAAGATGGAATGTGATAGAAAAGGTACACTGACAAAGGGCCTCTCCCCTTTACGAAAAATTACTACGAAGGGGTCATATGGTTTTACTCCCTGGATCTGTTCACCAAGGGCAGGGGCTCGAAAGGCTTTTCTTTTCGGGGCATGAGCCCTGAATAAATCTGCCTGTGCCCCGAATCTCGCACCCCTAGGTGGGGGCACTCCCCTCATCTCTGACTAAAACGGCCGTTTCAAGCGGCCGCGCATCATCATGTAGAAGGCGGGACGGATGGTTTTTCCCGTTTTCTCCCCTGTACGTACAGCGTTGGTAAGCGCTGTACATACACCCATGTCACAGGGGGGCGTGAGCCCGCTTTCAAAACCCCCCAGAGCCCGGGGTCCAAAAGGTCAGCCTTGCGCGGCCCAGGGCCCCGGGCCCACGAAACGGCGTAATGTTGGGGGACATCACGCGCTTACACCGTTTCTCAAGCGCAGGACCTGGAGCGCGGACCGGGCTGGGTGAGTAGGTTTTTTTTTTTTATTTTTATTATGGGGGGGCATAAATTGGCAAAGGGGGCATATTACGGGCTAAGGGGGCATATTACAAGCAAGGGGGCATTTTTTGGCTAAGGGGGGCAATTACGGGCTAAGGGGGGCATATTCTGGCTAAGGGGGAGCAATTTTAAACTGGCAAAGAGGCCATGTAACTTGGCTAAGGGGGCAGTAACCTAGCTACAGGGGGCTAAAAACCTGGCCACAAGGGGCATATTACTGGCTAACGGGGCATATTATTGGCTAAGGGGGCATATTATGACTAAGGGGGTATATTAATGGCTAATGGGTCATATTATTCGCTAAGGGGGCATATTACTGGCTAAGGGGGCATATTATTGGCTAGGGGGGAATATTACCTGGTTAAGGGGGCATATTACCTGGTTAAGGGGGCATATTATCTGGCTAAGGGGGCATATTACCTGGCTAAGGGGGCATATTATCTGGCTAAGGGGGTATATTACTGGCTAAGGGGGCATATTACTTGGCTAAGGGGACAGTAACCTGGCTAAATGAGGCATATTACTTGCTAAGGGGGAAGTAACCTGGCTTCAGGGGGCTAATAACCTGGCTACAAGTGGCATATTACTGGCTAAGGGGGAATATTACTGGCTAAGGGGACATATTACCTGGCTAAGGGGGTATATTACTGGCTAAGGGGGTATATTATTGGCTAAGGGGGTATATTATTGGCTAAGGTGGCATACTACTGGCTATGGGGGAATATTACTGGCTAAGGGGGTATATTACCTGGCTAAGGGGGAAATTCCCGGCAGGGGTATATTACGGGTTAGGGGGGAAATTTATCGGCTAAGGGGGAATTTAGGCTAAGGGGGTATATTAGGGCAAAGGGGGGCAAAATATTGGCTAATGGGGATATTATTGGCCAAGGAGGATTTTATTAGCTAAGGGGGGATTTTAGGGGCAAAGGGGAACATATGATTGGCTAAGGGGGCATTTTACGGGCTAAGGGGCATATTCCTGGCTAAGGGGGCATATTAGTGGCTAAGAGGGTAGATTACTGGCTAAGGGGGCATATTATTGGCTAATGGGGCATACTACTGGCTAATTGGGCATATTATTGGCCAAGGAGGCATATTAATAGCTAAGGGGGGTATTTTTAAGGGCTAAGGGGGCATTTTTAATTCGCTAAGGGGCTATTACGCTAAGGGGGCTATTACTGGCTAAGGGGGCAAAATTACCTGCAAGGGGGCATTTTACCTGGTAAGGGGGCATTTTTACCTGGCAAAGGGGACAGTAACCGGGCCCCTAAATGGGGCATAATACGGCAAAGGGGAAGTAACCTGGATTCAGGGGGCTAATAACCTGGCTACAAGTGGCATATTACTGGCTAAGGGGCATTTTAGACAAAAAGGGGGCATATTATTGGGCTAATGGGGCATATTATGGTAATTGGGCATATTATTGGCTAAGGCGGCATACTGTTGGCTAAGGGGGAATATTACTGGCTAAGGGGATATAGTACCTGGCTAAGGGGGTATATTACTGGCTAAGGGGGCATATTACCTGGCTAAAGGGGCATTTTACTGCCTAAGGGGGCATATTACCTAAAAGGGTAATTACTGGAAAGGGGGGCAATTCCCTGGCTAAGGGGGAATTTCCCTGGTTTGGGGGGATAAAATTGGCTAAAGGGGGAAACCTTTTTGTAAAGGGGGTAAAACTGGCTACATGGGGCACTATTGGTACGGGGGAAAAATTTTAATCTACAAGGGGGGGAAAATTATTACCTTTTGGGCATATAGATGGGAGTTGATAGAGATGGAATTTGTAGAGAATCTGATAAAGTGAGGAGTCAAAGATGTTTTTTTTGTAAATTCTACAGTGAAGAGTTTGGATGGGAAAAATGTCAGAGGTCTGGGGACAATGGAAAAAATGGAAATAGAGACGTTTCCTGTGAGTCACTTATATTTCTGCGGAGCCTACATAAAAAAATCACAGAGAAAAACACCCCCAATTTTAAAAATAAACCTTTAAATAATAACACTAAAATTCAAAAGACTTGTGCCAATGCACCAAACACCACAAAAAAAAGATATTTCTTAAGATAACCTTGGTACCTATATAATATTGATATGTAGACACAAACGTTCACATTGAGGGTAAAAGATCCCTTCCTCGCCCTCATCAAAAGGAAGAGTAGTTGCCCCGATAGGGACGGCCCTACCTAATGAAGGCTCACCCCAATGTAAGCATTCAGAATCCTAAATAACCAGATAACATCCTACATAGGTACCAAATACATGTCTCTTAATATATTCATTCCCAATTCTCAAAAGGATATAAATATTAGTTCAATATGAGACATGAAGAAAACATCCAAGAGAAAACAAAACAATAGCAGAATAAAAGAAAATCTTCTTAGCTTACTGTCCTTAATAGGTATATAATATTGCCGTCCATCACTCGACGCGTTTTTCCCCCGTAGTTGAACCCCTGGGTTCATCGGGGTCCTAGGAACAAATCCCCTTAAAGCTATTTCGAGGCTTTAAGTAGTGAAAAAGAGATCAAAAATAAATTATTGCCCCGTGATGAGAGCCTCCTGAGCCTACATACAATTAGTTTACCACAAATGGTCACTGATGGCGGTGGGAATGTAAACTGATTCACATGTGGGGGTCGCGTTTGGGGCGGGGTTGGTAGAATTATTTGAACCTTAATAGTAAAGTTTTGGGTCCCTTGGTTTGTAGGTTTTTTTCTAAGTAACAAGATCGTCTGGTATAAATTGCTCCTGTATAGTGTTTATTTGTTTCTTATTTTTAGGGGATTTTCACTGTCATACTACTGTAAGTGAGAGGTTTTTGAAAATGCTAATTTTTCATTTCTGATTTTATTGTGCAGTGACTGCTGGGAAAATGAGGGATCTATGGGAATGTGCAAAAAAATTAGGGGCGAAAAAAAATTTTTTTCTGTAAAAATACATCCGCAGTTCACAATGTGGCTTTAAAAATGGCGTGTGCACCCAGCCCTAATCAGAAAAACTTCAGTGCCCCGGCCCCGGATGTTTTGAGACCCTAGCAACGCCCCTGCCTAAGGGAATGATTGAAATGTGAAACAAAGTGTTTTTTGTAATTTATTATAATTTTAACAATTTTATGTATTTTTTTGGTCTTTCACTTTTTGTACATTTTGTACTTGGATATGTAGCCTGATTGATGAGTCTAATACATAGAAAGTCTGGCCTATACTATATTTATTAGGATTTACATATTGATCATGACCTGTTTGTATTTGCTGCCAGTTCATTGCTAATTTTTTATTGGTTTTTTTAGGGTCGTGTCTGTTAATTAATTGATCTTATGATTGGTCTGCCTTTCTTTTAAATATTCCCCCAAATCTGTTGTTAATGTAGACTAAGGGTTGTTTGACTCAAAAAAGCATAAGATGTGGTTGGTTTTTTTAAAACCCTTTTTTTTGATTTGCCGAAAGCCCGCAAGGTTGTCTTTTTTTAACGGTAAAAAAAAAAAGGAAATTTTTTCCGTGATTGGGGATAACAAGTGCCGTTTTTTTTTTCCCTGTTTAAAGGTCAAATTTTTTCACTTAATTTGTTTGACGATTTTTAATCGCAAAGTTGAAATGCAAGGTTTTTTTTGGGGATCGAAATTTAAAATCATGCGATAATTAAGGTAAAATCGTGCATCATCTATTAAAGCACCATTTTCGGCGCTTCCCGTCATTTTTTGGGGGCCCGCAAAAAGATTACAGAATAAGCAGGGGGAGATGTTTGCGACGTCATGATGGGGATGTGAGGGGTTTCGATTGGTGGAAAAATCACTGCCCGTTTTTTTAAAATAGAAACCCTTCCGTTCGCCCCTTATGTCTCTCAGCGTCTCATAGGAAAAGGACGTGCGCTTGCCTGTGCCCAAAAAGCCAGCGAAAAATTAGTCATTTCTGCACAGAGAAACCCCTTTCTATTAGCTGTGATCCTTCCCAATTTAGTTAGATTAGAGATTTAAAAAATTTTTGTAGTTAGCTAGAATTTTTTAAAACGCATAACCGCTGTAAAGTCACGGGGGGAGGAGGGGGGGGCCCCGGGGGGCGAACACAAAAGCTCTATCTATAAAAGAAAACTGGAAAAAAGGGTTCACCAAGACTTAGTGTAGACATTGCCTGCAAACTTTATTATTAAAATTTGCTTTTTGAAATATTTCCTGGATATTGGGGAGCCCGAACTTATATTGGATACACATTTCTAGTAACTGCAGGTCTCTTTGTTAGGTGCAAAACTCCACTTTTATTATCAGTATACATTTCAGATAGGTGTTCATTTTAAATTTTACCCATTCCACCTGTGTTGATATATCCACCTTGCAGTTAAATTACAATCCAGCAATCTTGTAGTCAGCACAGGTTGCTTGTTGCCAAAAATACCGTGTATTTAAACGAAAACATAACCCGATACGTGTTTTTTGACTTTTGCGCACCCAGCTTTGTCATTGACGCGCATCCACGTAAATCTTAAAACAGCAATTTTTATAGTCACCACAGGTGAATTTGAAAGGTGCAAAAAATACCGTGTATTATACGAAAAACATAACAGATACGTGTTTTTTGGGCTTTGCGCACCAGCTTTGTTCATTGACGCAGCATCCACATAAATCTTAAAACAGCAATTCTATGAGTCACCACAGGTGAATTGAAAGGTGCAAAAAATACCGTGTATTATACGAAAACATAACAGATACGTGTTTTTTGACTTTTGCGCACCCAGCTTTGTTCATTGACGCAGCATCCACATAAATCTTAAAACAGCAATTCTATAGTCACCACAGGTGAATTGAAAGGTGCAAAAAATACCGTGTATTATACAAAAACATAACAGATACGTGTTTTTTTTACTTTTGCGCACCCAGCTTTGTTCATTGACGCAGCATCCACATAAATCTTAAAACAGCAATTCTATAGTCACCACAGGTGAATTGAAAGGTGCAAAAAATACCGTGTATTATACGAAAACATAACAGATACGTATTTTTTGCACTTTTGCCCAGTCCAGATTTGTTGATAGACACCTTGCAGTTAAATTTGAATCCAGCAATTTTGTTTTTTAGGGTTTTTGAGAATAGTGTGATTTGCCGTCTTTTAAATAAAGACTTTCCAAAAACTTTTCCAACCTTCTCAAATTTTATTTTTAAACATGGAGCGAAATGCGGGTGGTAAGCGAGCAAAGGGGGGGTGGGCACATGGGGTAGGGTAAAAGAGAAGGTGCTCCTTCCGTGTGGCGACAACACGCTCCCGCGGATGTCATTCGGGCCCGTAAAGTGTCATCGCGGGTCAGGGCCCTGTGAATTAAGTAACAAAACATCGTCGCCAATCTGTCCTTCATGGTTAATTAAACCCTGCATCTAGCGTCTTACCCCCCAACCTCCCAGTCACGGCCACAAATGTCGTCATCAGATATCAGCATCCCCCCAACAAAAGACCAAAGTAACTCGGTACCCCCCACTGGGGAAATCCTTTTGTCTGAAGACCTTTTTGTGACAAATGGGGGTTGGGGTCAGAAGGCATTTAAAAAGATCAAAGTGATTTAGGTGCCTGACCCGTTACTGTTTTCATCAGAGGAGGTGAAGGAACCCTCAATTGGAAAAAATTTTACCGGGCGGCCCGGCAACCCCTTGCGTGCCCCTTGCTTGTACCTGCAGCTTTTGGATGCAAAAGTCAGGACGCCCAAAGTCACCTGGTTGATGTGAGAGATGACACGACTTTGCGGATCCATCCTGGTCTTTTCCGCAGGCTTCATCAGTGGAGGGGGGGAAAAGACGAGGGGGTAGTGTAAATACGGGTCCCACAACAAAAAGGGAGGGGCGGTCGAGAAGTCCGTTGATATGATTCCCCACCCGGTCACGCAACCCCGCTCCTCGCTTATCGCCTCAAAAAGGTCCGGACCTCTAAACCGGGGCCCTTTTTTGAGAAAGCCTCTGATTCCCCTACGATGTCATATGCCCCCTTTTGCCGAAAACGCATAATTTGAGGCAAAAACCCTTAAGTGGTTAACCCACCCCAAAAACATGTCTATCACTTTGCAGCGAATGCAGAGTTGAAATGGGGGGAAAATTGGCCAAAAAAGGGCCCGACGCCGGGCCCTCCAAACTGTCCCACCCTTGTCTCCGCCTCCTCCCCTCCGCCACCACCAAGGTTCCCAGGCCCATGTCTCCGAGTCAGTCAGGGACACCCTCTGTTCAGCCCCCCACTGTCGCCCGAGTACACCGCACCCCCAGAGACCCATCCTCCCCCCTTCTCCTTCCCCCATTTTTTATGCCCTGCACGCCAAAAGCGGCCAGTTAGCAGCCAGCCTTCTGTCTTCCATTTGGGAGCAGAAGAAACATTTTAAAAACCCCAAAACCCATCCCAAAGCCAAAAAAGCCTGAATGTCGGCATTGCCGGCTTTTGGGCCCTTGGAAAATGTTCCCTTTTCCCCTTTTGGGGGACACAATGGGTTTCCCGCCACTCAGGGCCCTCGCCTCCCCCAATACAATGCCGAGCGGGTTTTTCTTTGCCAGAAAAAAGCCCCCCTCCCCCTGGCCAGCCAGGTGTCATCAAAATTTCAAGCGCGTTTTTCTGCATTGTTTTTCGGAAAAGTCATTCAACTGCCCCAATGGATAGTAAGCACGGCCAAAGGGCCCGCTATATCTCTGTGACAGTCATGGGTGACTGGGTGGATGTCTCTGGGGGTGCGGTGGCTCAGGCTGGGCAAAACCTTTAAAAACGCAGGGATGGTGCAGGGCCCTTTCCCCCCAAGGCCCTCTGGTGGATACGTCCCCGAGCACCAGGCCGTGTTGAAATTAATTGCCTTGGAGCCTTCCACACTAGGCAGGAGTGTGGACACCCCTTTGAAACGGGGGACCGAGCGCTGGAGGGGTGAAAAGAACCTTTGTGCCAGGAAGGGTGGTGTGCGAAAGGACGAAATCTGTGGCCCCTTAAGATCGGTAGGCTAAGCACTCCCTTGCCTGGCACATGTCACGAACCTTGTCGTCCAAAATTTCAAAAGAGCTCCCTGGGTCGGGGGACGCCTGTGAAGAAGGCTCGAGGTCTGAGTTGGCACTTCCGCCGTTCGCCCCCCGCTTCGTCCCGCCTGGCTGCGTTGCAGCGTAGCTCGGCCCCCCCGTCAACCGTCTCATTGTTACGTGGCAACACGCGGGAAATTTCCCCACCCCCCAAAAATGCTCCACGTTTTGTGGCGCAGCGCAATCCTTACCATTTTGAAGTGACACAGGCCCCGCCCCAAGCAGCGTTGCAACCTTGGGTGTTGAGAACCGAGAGTGAAGGCAGGTGAAAGAGCTTGCACCATCCTTCCGTTTTGAAGAAGCCCCCAAAAAAAAAATGGTCATGCGGCATGCCTTGTAGCATGAGATTGGGGTGATCTAGTTCTGGAAACGATGTTGGAACTCTGAAAAATAGGTCCCGCCCGCGAGGAGGAGGAGACGGACACAGATCAGACACGGAGCCTTTCTCTCCATCAAATCACAAGGGGCCCCACAGTTTCTCAATTTTACGGTCTTATTAGGTGGGTTCAGGGGCCAGACTAGTGCAAGGCGGCACCTCAGCCTCAGGGTGCATCATCTGAGGAAGTCAGGGCTGTGTTGAAACTGTGCCGGAGGAAGGGAGGAGGGGGGAGGTATCCCTAGACACCGAAGTCCCCCCCTTGGAAAGAGGTTGGCGCAATTTTTAGGCAGATGAGGAAGATGAGTTTGCTGTGCCCTAAAACCCGAGGGGTTGGGAAACTCAAGGCTCCACTTCACATGAGTGCTTGGATGCTCCTTTTTTTCCAACATGATCCCCGCATTAAGGCCTCAAAAAAAACAACATTACTGGGTGGCCCCCCTCCCCGGGGGGTCCCCGGTACCCAAAACAAACTCACACTTTCCTTCCCCCCACCCAAAAAAGGGGAAATAAAATGCAGGAAATGGAGACCTTGCTGATTTATCAACTGGGGGAATCTGTTCGTCTGCTTCCTTCTTCAAAGTCACGGGGGGAAAACGCCCGCGAGTGACAGCATAATGCCAAGTGCGTAGCGGGGAGCGCGGTACAGGGCAAGGTGGCAGAAGCCTAATGGGTGACCTTGGGAATCTTTTTTTACCCCCTCACCAAAACATGCAATGAGGCCAAAACATACAAACCCCGAACCAGTCAAATCAGGTGCAGACACTGCATCTCAACACCGATGTTTTTGTATTGTTTTTGGACCCAAAAATTCTGCGTATCCAAAATGGACGAATGGCCCGAACTGGCTCGCCCCGCCATGAGGGGTTTTTCCGCCCAGCAGCCCGGATATTGAGCGGGCCTTCAGCACGCCGAGGAGTCATTACAGACAAACGATTGGCTTTTCCCAAAATAAGTGGATCGTTTTACTTTCACAAGTTTGGGAATCAGGGGATGGGTCTCTATGATGTTGTGGCCCAATTGCCGAAGTCACCCATTAGTGCTGGTTATTCCTTCCTTCCAAAAAGAAAAGGTCCTCTTGAAAAACTTATTTTTAAAAAGATCATTTCTTACTGCAATTTTTATTCTCAATTCCCAAAAGTTCTTTTGCTGGTTTTGCTTGAGGAGACTAAAAGACACCAAGGGTTTTATGACAAACCATATGCCATTTTCTCATTCACTTTAGAATTTTTCACTTGTCAAGGTTTTGGGGTCAATTTTTTTAAAAGTGGGTGAGAAGTCAATTTTTAAAATTTTTTTGGGGTAAAAGTTGCTTGAGATTACAGTTTTAAACAAGGTCCTTTGGAACAGAAATGTGGTTCTAAGTGGCATTTCTCCTCACAATTTTTAACATGCGAGAAGTTTTTTTTTTTTTTTGGGTCATGTGCTTTTAAATGCAAATACTACAGGTCCTATTCTAAAAAAATTTTTTTCTAATAGACCTTTGTTTTTTTCAAATTGTCAAATGGCTCAAGGTCATATTTTTAATTTTTGGGGGGGATTTTGCGTGACATCCTATACTAAGGTTTTTTTCTAAAAAATGTTTTTCTAACAGCATTTGTTCTTTTACAATGGGCAAATGGCTCAAGGGGGATGGTGCGTCAGAAACGGGAATATGTAGGACACTGTTAATGGACACATATTTCAAAAAGACTTGTTTTTGAAAGATATTTAAATAGTATCAATCCCTTTATTTAGACAACCATTTAAAAACAATTAAAAAAAGAGAAACAAGGGAAAAGGGGGATTCCCCCATTTTAAAAATGTGTTTTTCTGAATTAAAATACTAAAAAACTTTCTGTACAAATACTGTTAAAAAAATTCTTCTGAATTTTTACAAGGGAGGTCAGGGAAAAATTTACCGATGAGGTTATTTGAGGACAGGGGAATGGAGCACGGACAGAGAACAAAGTTTCAGAGACAATTTCTCCGATGTTTAGTAAAAAGAGAAAAAGAATGCCCAGATAAAGGGCACCTGGGTGTAACAGGAGCCTGAACCACCAGTATATCCAAGTGAAGCTCAATTGGTCCACACTCATACGGAGCGACAAGCGCGACCCAGGTATTGACTGTGTACTGAGGAAGGCTGGAGTTCTCACACTTCCGCTTCCGCACTCTGCTTCAGCACGACAGTTTTCGTTGCTGCATCATCAGGGCATTTTAACCTGCGTGTTAATAGATGACGGACGCCAGCCTGGGCTCTCACCGCACCCACTGTAACTCCGGCCCTGGGTCATGCTGTGGCCCAGGACAGGTATAGTCAATGTCCAGTGAAACTAAAATGGTGGTTGAAAGACTCCTTTTTCCGGCACTTTTAAATGTGGGGGTCATGCAGGTTTGGGGCTCATGCTGTGGCCCAGGACAGGTATAGTCAATGTCCAGTGAAACTAAAATGGTGGTTGAAAGACTCCTTTTTCCGGCACTTTTTAAATCTGGGGGTTATGCAGGTTTGGGGCTCATGCTGTGGCCCAGGACAGGTATAGTCAATGTCCAGTGAAACTAAAATGGTGGTTGAAAGACTCCTTTTTCTGGCACTTTTTAAATGTGGGGGTTTTGCAGGTTTGGGGCTCATGCTGTGGCCCAGGACAGGTATAGTCAATGTCCACTTAGAAGTATAGATATCCAGCACACAGCAATATGTTAGTTCAATAAAAAGCATACAAAATTTATTGGCAGCATTTAAAATACAAAGCAAAGAAAAAGCAAAGCACTCACAAGTCAAAAATCGTGGCAATGTTTAGGCATAGAGTAAGGGCACAAATGCTTCTTAAGCCCGAAACGCGTTAGCGTCATGTTCTCCTTCATGCCTCCATGCTTAAACATTGCCACGATTTTTGACTGGTGAGTGCTTTGCTTTGTATTTTAAATGCTGCCAATAAATTTTGTATGCTTTTTATTGAACTAACATATTGCTGTGTGCTGGATATCTATACTTCTAAGTGAACTTCAATTTGCCACTCTTGGACTGAGCATCCGTGCACTATCAGCATACCTCCAAGGCCAATTTTGGGCTGGCTATCTGTATCAGATTTTCAAACATAGTCAATGTCCAGTTCAACTAAAATGGTGGTTGAAAGACTCCTTTTTCCGGCACTTTTTAAATGTGGGGGTCATGCAGGTTTGGGGCTCATGCTGCATTCCAGGACAGGGATATTCAATGTCCAGTTCAAGTAAAATGATGGTTCATTTTCATACTGCCTTCTGGCACTTTTTAATTTGTGGGTGATGCAGGTTTAAGGGTCATGCTGTGGTACAAGACAGGGATAGTGAATGGTGTGTGACTTTTTTTCTGTGGCTTTTATAGCCTAAGTGTTGTGCCTAAGATGTAGCAGGTATCCATTTGACTGTTGTGGCTGTTAATTCCAGCTTCTCCAGCCCTGTTTGGGTGTAAGAATGAAGGTGTTGTTGCTCTCCCATAGACTTTAATGGTCATCGGAGATGATCGACTATCGAAAACCTTATCGATGGTGGCCGACTATCGACTATCGATCGATGTCGATAGCCAACGTAATCGCTCAACACTACATATAATACATAGACATCCTTGTAGCCAATTAGTAATTAGAAAGGTGGATTTATATACGTTTCTAAGTACTCACCACGCATGCTTGAGAAAAAAGGTTTATCCTTTGAAATGTTGCAGGTGATCCGCAAGTTATGTGGGCAGCTCAGTTTTCCTACTTTCTTAGGCAAAAGACTACCACAATATGGATTGCGTTGCTGAATTTTCTATCTCTATACCTCATTGGAGGTATAGAAGAGTACATTGAAGAACGTTGTAGTAAGCCTCATAAGTCAATATATTTTAATTTGTACTTGTTTTTTGATATATTTTAAAGATTTATGGAAGAAAATTGACTGTGTTTCTACTATATATCATGTTGACTATACCTAGAGGTTGAGGAACCTCATTCATGGCAACACTTGGAAGCACACTATAAAAAGGGTTATGCAATATTATTGATATTGTTATATGGTTAGAAGTCAAGATAAACTTCTGTGCACTCAAAAAGAGAGAAAATATCTCATTTCCTCAACAAACCAAAAAGCCCCGTACTTGATAATAGTTTTCGCTTACCTTTCCCTACATGATGAAAGCTAATCATTGTAGTGAGAAAACCCATCTAATAGTAAAAAAATTGGCTTTTGAAGGAAAGGAGAAAAAAGGGATTGGTTATCAGACCAACTTATGTCAGACAGCAAATATGATAGATTTCACTCGGAAAAAGAGGACAGAGCAACCTTCAATGTACAGTTGTGCTCAAAAGTTTACATACCCCGGTAGAATTTTTGCTTTCTTGGTCTTTTTTCAGAGAATATGAATAATAACACAAAATCTTTTTTGTGGTTAGTGGTTGGGTGAAACCATTTATTGTCAATCTACTGTGCTTTCTCTTTTTAAATCATAATGACAACCAAAAACATCCAAATGACTCTGATCAAAAGTTCACATACCCTAGTGTATGCACAGAAGATGACACAAATGGGTTTGAATAGCTACTAAAGGTAACATCCTCACCTGTGACCAGTTTGTTTGTAATCACTGTGTGTGCATAACAACTGAGTGAGTTTCTGGGATCCAGACATACTCTTGCATCTTTCATCCATCCACTGACGTTTCTGGATTGTGAGTCATGGGGAAAACTAAAGAATTATCAACAGATCTACGGGAAAAGGTAGTTGAACTGTATAAAACAGGAAAGGGTTAGTGTTAGATAGATATCCAAGGAATTAATAATGTCATTCAGCAGTGTTTAAACTGTGATTAACAAATGGAAGATCAGGGGCTCTGTAAAAACCAAACCACGGTCAGGTAGACCGGCAAAAATTTTGGCCACAACTGCCAGGAAAATTGTTCGGGATGCAAAGAAAAACCCACAAACAACATCAGCTGAAGAACAGGACTCTCTGAAAACCCCACTTACTGCAGTAGTTCATGTCTGGTTTGCATCATGGGGTCTAGTATATCACATGACAACATTTTTTTCCAGAATTTTTCACGGACATTGAAATGGAGTCATTTATTTGTAGTAAAGAAAATAAGAGGATAATTCCATCAATAACAATGCAGCAAATCGCTTGCATAAGGCAACTTTGCTCCACCAGTTGCAGAAATCTGAATTAAACAAACAGTAGCCAGCTCACCACTCCCAAAGGACTGCATGGATCCACCCTGTCACGATGAGGAAATCCAAAAAACAAAGCTTGATCCAGCAGTTCCAAGTGATGCAGATAACATGTCCTTGAAATTACATTAAAAATCATGACAAAAGTGGCATAAAAAGTTTTTGGCACTTTAGCCGATGCGTTTCGGTGACAATATAGTACTTCCCTTACTCATGCATAGCATTGACTATAGCATTGGTTCATTGAGTCCAACCAATAACCCTACAGTGTTGATCCAGAGGAATGCAGAAACCCCTATGAGTTTACATAGTTTGATAATTATCATAAATTGTTATTATTTTACTGGTATAAGTTGAGAAATTAGGGACATTTTTTGTCCTGATGACAAACCTAGTTCCATTACGACTGCTCAGGCTCAGGCAGACCACAATAAAATTGGTCAATGCATGCATAGCATTGTCATAATTTTATGTAATTTCAATAAAGAGGACATTTTACCTGCATCATTTGGAACTGCTGGATCAAGCTTTGTGTTTTGCAGAAATCTGAATGTTCTATCTTAGATTTCTATAAAGGATTGTGAAAAAAAAAAAAGAAGAAATGTTGAAATTACCTATATTTATTCAGGAACCCATTAACATATTTTAGATTGCATAGGTGGTGCTGTATCTGGTATTGGTGATCTGCCTATATCAGTCCAAATGGATTTCAACTGTAACATGTAACAAGCATGTTGCTTTCAGCATAAATCTAGATATGAACTCCGATGCTGGTAGTTTAACAGATGGTTTTTAAAAGAGCATAATAATTACAGCATCACTCCATTGTCCCACTAGTGATCTCTTGCCTGTTATTAGGTTGCCAATGGGATGGAACGCCAGCCTCTGGTCTTGAAATGGGCCACATGTTAATAATGTTTTTTTTTTTCTATTAGCCCCTGAATAATCCATGGCCTACTTAATTTCCTGCCCATACAACCTCAACAGATTATTACATACTTTGATTCTGAATCTTTTTTTTAATTTTAAATTAAATTAAAAACTGATTGGAACTTTTCTTGAGATTACAAAAAAAAATGTAAAATTATAAATAATTCACAATTCATATGCGTGGCACATTTTTAAAATGGTTCTTCAAAAAAGGTGCTTTTTCATGCAAAATCAGTTACATGTATGATATGAGAAGCGGTACATGGAAGTGATTCTGTGTGCCCACAGAATTACTTCAGGAGCCTTGACTGACAGCTGGCCAGGATCAGAGAACTCCAGTCCTGGATGTTTAATCCTCTAGATACTATGGCAAATAGAAACAGCAGCACATTAATGGTTTGGCAGAGGAAGGGGAGCCCGCTATATATATCTCAAAAATGCCCAAGATTTATCACAGTGGCTCATGATACTTACTAACATTGGAGCACAATTGGACTTGTCTAGCTTTTTTAGACCAACTGCTAGTGCGTTTACTTTGTATGAAAATATTAAGTCAGAATGTCATTATATGGGCATGTGCATGTGTCAAAGTGGCTGATATTTATTTTTTTTTTTTTTTGTAAAAAACAAAGTAAATTTTAAATATATTTTTTTTATACATAATATTTATCTATGGAACAAACTACCATACAGCTACATAGTTATATTACAGTAGTTGTCCAACAATTAACATTTCAGATCTAATAACAGAGAGTTGATTACTGTATAAAATCTAAAGGCCACACTACTGCTACAAGCAGAAGTTGCTAAATCTGGAGTTCCAAAGCCTGCATCATCTCTTTACTGCAAGCACATATTTTCAACAGCACGAACTAACGCATATTGTCTGTGCTGCAATATGCAGTGTGAACATAGCCTAACCTAGTCACCAGCAAATCTTTAAATATTACAAACAAGTACAAAAGTAACTGAGTTCTTTAACATTTTGTGGGCGTAATCTGTTCCTGGAGCCTTGTTTACATACATTTTATTTAATGTAGCAATGAATATATCTACATTCAGCCAATTTGGTATATTACATGATTTATTAAGCACATTGGCCCCACCCACTTCAGTTAATCTCTTGACTTTTGCTTAAAAAGCTAAAGAACCAATTAAATAACTATCTTCCCCTACCCGTTCTGAACTCACTTTTTGAATTTATATACTTGGTGTAGTTTATTGGAAACTTAGGGCCTCATGTATGAAAACTGTAGTAAATTATGAATTAAGGCGTAACCAACACAACAATTCTAAAAGAGTGTATAATAACACGGTATCAATGAAAGTGTTATGTGCCAAAATTAATTACTTAATTTTAGATTATATTAATTTAAATACATTTTATAAGAGATCATTTTATATTTTTGGGATACTATATAATTTTATATTAATTGTAGACATTTTTAACCCGTTGGCAAATCTAGTTCCATTATGACTACTCAGGCTCATGCAGATCACAATAAAATTGGTCTGGCTGTTCGAGCAGTTATGTGCCTCGTTTTGCCGTCCCACACGCCCTCCAGAATGCCCCCACATATTTGTCACAAAGTGTCGGGTCTGGCACACCGTGCGCCAAACATGCCCGAAAAAAGCACCGTACATCGGGAAAAAAGGCGCATTTCCCGCCATAATGGTGAAAATTAACTGTTCATTCATGTCGCCCAATATGTGTGAGAACTGTATAAAAAAATCAATTTAGGATCTGCATGTTACACATACCTTACTGAACTGGCACACACAGTACTTCTAATATTTCCTGAGCATAAAAGTTGACCTACACTGCCAATTACTCTGTATCCTACAGGCTTTTAAGGTCAGAATAGTACACTAAAAGCCTCATGTATGAAAACTGTCTTGGGCTAAGACTTTCTTTGTTGCCCATAGAAACCAATCAGAGCTCCCCTTTCATTTTTTTAGAGCAGTATATGAAATGAAAGGGGAGCTCTGATTGGTTGCTATGGGTAACAAAGAAAGTCTTAGACCTAGACAGTTTTCATACATGTGGCACAAAATCTTTATGAGCAAAGAATCAAGTTTAATACATATAGGGCTACATGTTTGAACAGGGCTACACCGATTTTTTTGTTGTGCTTTCAGCCAAATAAACTGTCATAGCCTTGTTGTATAGATGTATGAACCATAGTATGCCAAAACTTGCCGCCATCTGTGCCAGACAGAACACCTTTGAATGCATCAAAGATGAAGGGGTGTGTCGTGCCAGATTCATACAATGCACCAATAATGCACCAGTTTGCACATATCAATACCAATTTCAAAGTGGCATGGCTGAGAATACTTTTAGCTTAGACCAGGATACGGTTATATAGTGCTGTGACCACTTTCACACTTTCACTATTAACATCAGAGGTAGAACTGGCGAGTCGGAGTCAGGTTCATACATGTCCCCATAGTTTTGTGAACCAAGAAATAAATTTCCTTGTAGAAATAGCTAAATGTCAACAGCTTGAGCAATCATGTGGTCTTGGAAAATAAGCACCATTGAGGTAGTTTATTTAGAATTGTGTTATTTTTCCCTCTCACAAAGATCATAGGGTGACATGTATGAAGCTTAGTACCGACACAACAATTCTAAATCAATATAGAGGCATGTAGAATGAGACAGTATGTATGATAAAGTATAATGCGCCAAACTTTGTCTCAGCCATGGTATGGATTGGTATGGCAGTTTGGAGCCAAACTTTGGTCCATTCTTGATGCATTTATCGTGTCTAGTGCAGACTGCACCAAGTTTTGGCATACGACTATTGATATATCTGTTGGACAGTGCTACGGCAGTTTTTTTGGCTCAATGTATGGCAGAAAACTGAAACAGCCATTCCTAGATGTTGTCCATCACTTTTTGCATAAAAATCTGTGATTTTTGAACAACTTAGAGAGGCATGTATGAAAACTGTCTAGGTCTAACACTTTCTTTGTTACCCATATCAACCAATTAGAGCTCACCTTTAATTTTTTCAAAGCACTTTATGAAATGAAAGCAGAGCTCTGATTGGTTGTTATAGGCAACAAAGAAAAACTTACACCTAGACAGTTTTCATACATGAAGCCCTAAATATTATTCATACCAGTTTTAGAAAAAGCTGGAAACCGTTTGACCTCCTGTGGCAGCACTTGACTCATGTACATTTACAGTTTTGTAATATTTCCAAAAGGCTTTATTGCTTCAAGTTTCTGCATTTTCTTAAATTTTTTATTACATTTTTTTCAGAATACATTTTTTCACATTTAATAAAGGATATATAAGGATACACAGAATAAGCAGGCTTCGGTTTTCATTCCGGT
>JAODAL010059055.1:0-21716 GCA_025379985.1 Phyllomedusa bahiana
CGTATTCCCAGAAGTCGGGGACACCCCTACTTTATTACAGCATCTCCAGTGTCATGACACCCCTCACTTATTTAGACTCCCGGGTGTGGGGGAAACCCCTCAATTATACAGGTTCTCAAAAAGTCAGGCACTCCTTATATTTATAACATCTCCCAAAAGTCAGTAAAACCCTCAATTTATATAGCATTCCCAGAAGTCAGGACACCCCCTCACCCAAAAATTAAAAATATACAGTATCCCCCTGAAGTCAGGACCCCATGTTTGAAAATAATTGTATTAAATTTTTTCCTGGACAAACTGAGGATCTGACCCTGATACAATGTAAAGTAGTCGGCCCGGTTGTATCCCAGGGAAGAACCCCCAAAAGTTTAGGGGGAAAAAAGGGGGGGGCCCCAAAAAAGGCCCAAAAAAGTGAGGGACCCCCCTAAGGGACAAAAAAGGAGGACACCCCAAAGTGATAAAATGTAAAGTAGTCATCCCCGGCTTGTATCACGGGGGAAAAATTTGGCCCCCTAAAAAATAATTCTACACAGACATCAATGTTAAAACCCTGGCAACAAAAGTGAGACCCCCCCAAAGTGACAAAAAAAAGTGAGGACACCCCGGGGAAGGCAAAAAAAAGTGGGGACCCCCCCTAAGTTGGGAATGGAAAAGTGTCCCCCAATTTTTCCATTTTCCTCCCAGTGTCATGTGACTCATTAGTGTTAAGGGTTTCCGCCTTTGATGTAGGGGCAGGTGTGTTATATTGTGTTATCGCTCTACACTCTCTCATAGGGTCCTGGAGGTTTAACTTTGCTCCTATGGCAAAAAAAACTGTCTGAGGTTGAAAAAAAAGAATTTTTGTTTTACTTAAAGAGGGCCCGACGGCAAAAAAGAAAAAGCCAGCACCCTGACCCCTGGGGCCCCCCCTGCCTGGCTGGGGGACCAAGCCCTTACGCGGTTTAACAAGACGGGGGTTCCACTAGAACAGACCTCCCCTTTTGGTCGACAAAAAAAGGGTGGTGCACGGGCTCAGCATTATATCCGAGAGGAGTGTGCCGCATTGCTGCAGTGGTTAAAAGGGGGGGGGGGTCACCCTGTCAGTGCTCAGCCCATACACCGCACACTGATCACATTGGTTGCAGTGTCATCCCAGAAGGAGCCTCTTCTAAAGATGATGCACAAGAAAGCCTGCAAACGTTTCCTAAAGACAAAAAAAGGGGAGGCTTTGTTTTTTCTGCAACATTTTCCTGTTGTCTGATGAGACCAAGATAAACTTTTTTGTTCAGATGGGGTAAAGCGGTTTTTGTGGTGGGGAAACCAGGTGAGGAGGACAAAGAAAAAGGGGTGCTGCCTACAGTAAAATATGGTTGTGGGAGTGTATGGTTTGGGGCTGCATTTTTTGCTGCCAGCTGTGGGGAGTAAGTTCATTGAGGGAAACATGAAAGCAACATGTACTGTGACTCCCCCTGAAACAAACATGATCCCATCCCTTTGGGCTGCAGGGGGAAAAAAAATCAAATATGATAACACCCCCCCCCAAACACCTCCAGACCCCATGCCTGCTAAAAGAAAATGAGGGTAAAGGTGCCCAGGGTGTAAAACTCTTTCCCAAACCCAAAACCCCTTTGGAGCATCTGTGGGGCCTTTCCCCAAACGGAAGGGGAGGAAAAAAAGGTCTCTCCATCCACCCTGCCCGTTTGTGTCATGGAGGGGGAAGAGGGTTTCCGTGGCCAACCTTTTTGGGGCTCTAGGGGGCCTCATTGCCCAAAGGGGGGAAAGTATGGTGGGGGCCCACACAAAATATGACACCTTGGGCACAAAATTTTTCTATTTTCACTTTGGGGTACTAAAATTTGGTTGTCATTAGGGGTGTCCCCCTTTTGTTGCCAGCAGTTTAGACATTGTTTGGTGTGTTGCGTTATTTTGAGGCCCAATTTCCCTGTGTACAAGCCGGGGGACTGACTACTTTTTAAATTTTATCAAAGAGTCAAATGTTCAGTGTTGTCCCATGAAAAGTTATGATGCAATATTCATAAAGATGTGAGGGGTGTACTTACTTTTGTGAGATACTGTAGGTATATAGAGTCCTGCAGCAGTATTGAAAAAATGTAATGAACATTAAGAATGCTACCTGGGGTACAGAAAGCACTGATTAATGAAAATGATACTCTGGGCAGGATAATGACTCTGACACTTGGGGGCAGGATAATGACGCTGACACTTGAGGGGCGAGATAATGATGCTGACACTTGGGGCAGGATAATGACTCTTGGGGCAGGATAATGACGCTGACACTTGGGGGCAGGATAATGACTCTTGGGGGCAGGATAATGACGCTGACACTTGGGGCAGGATAATGACGCTGACACTTGGGGGAAGTATAATGACGCTGACAATTGGGGGGCAGGATAATGACGCTGACACTTGGGGGCAGGATAGTGATGCTGACACTTGGGGGGAGGATAATGATGCTGACACTTGGGGGGCAGGATAGTGATGCTGACACTTGGGGGGCAGGATAGTGATGCTGACACTTGGGGCGCAGGAGAATGATCCTGACTCCTGAGGGGCAGGATAATGACTCCGCCACTTGGGGGGGCAGGATAATGTCTCTGACACTTGGGGGGCAGGATAATGATGGTGACACTTGGGGGCAGGACAGTTATGCTGACACTTGGGGGCAGGATAATGATGCTGACACTTGTGGGGCAGGATAATGATGCTGACACTTGGGGGCAGGATAGTTATGCTGACACTTGGGGGGCAGGATAGTTATGCTGACACTTGGGGGCAGGATAATGACGCTGCACTTGGGGGGGGCAGGAATAGTTATGCTGACCCTTGGGGGCAGGATAATGACGCTGACACTTGGGGGGCAGGATAATAATGATGACACTTGGGGGCAGGATAATGATGCTGACACTTGGGGGCAGGATAATGACGCTGACACTTGGGGGGCAGGATAATGACGCTGACACTTGGGGGCAGGATAATGACACTGACACTTGGGGGAAGGATAATGACGCTGACACTTGGGGGGCAGGATAATGATGCTGACACTTGGGGGGCAGGATAATGATGCTGACACTTGGGGGGCAGGACTGGTCATGCAGTAAACACGTTGCTCTTGCTTCTTTTCGTCCCCTATGATGTACAATGATGTCTCTTCTCTCCATTCTCTGCAGGATGGGGGCGCTCTGGATTGTGCCGTTCTGTGTGTTGGGAGCATTTGTTTCTGGTAAGATCTAGTCCTGGAGGATATTGCATATTCCATTGTCTAATCTAAATATCTAATTAGATGTAATGATTGTGTTCACTGCTAGATGGCACATTTCCCATTGTAGTGTTCATGGTCCTATTCTCCTTACGGCACTCCCTGTGGACAGGAGGGGTATTACATTCTACAATGTAAAGTCTCTTTACAATGCTGTGTTGTCAGTGTTAACAGTGTTTCATGATACAAATGTAACTGTACGTTCTTCTCTTCTTCTCCCTTTCAGCAGTACAGAAATTGGGTGGCATTGGATGGGCATGGTTGAGGCATTGGGTGGGAATGGTTGATGCATTGGTGGGAATGGTTGGTGATTTGGGTGGGCATGGTTGATCTATTGGGTGGGCATGGTTAACGCATTGGGTGGGCGTGGTTGACGCATTGGGTAGGCATGATTGATGTTTTGGTTGGGAATGGTTGGTGCACTAGGTGGGCATGGTTGATGTATTGGGTGGGCATGATTGACGTAATGAGTAGGCATGGTTAAAGCATTTGTTGGACAGGGTTGATGCATTGGGTGGATGTGGTTGATACATTGGGTGGACATGGTTGATGTATTGGGTAGGCATGGTTAACGCATTGGATGGGCATGATTGATGCATTGGGTGGGAATGTTTTGCGCATCGGGTGGGCATTATTAATATATTGGGTGGGCAGGGTTGACACATTGGGTGGGCATAGTTAATGCATTTGATGGACAGCTTTGATGCATTGGGTAGGAATGGCTGACATGTTGGGTGGGCATGGCTGATGTATTGGAAAGACATAGTTGATACATTGGGTGGGGACGGCTGTCATGTTGGGTGGGTATGGCTGATATATTGGATGGACATGGTTGATGCATTGGGTGGGCATGGTTAATGAATTTGCTGGACAGGGTTGATGCATTGGGTAGGAATGGCTGACATGTTGGGTGGGCATGGCTGATGTATTGGATTGACATAGTTGATACATTGGGTGGGGACGGCTGTCATGTTGGGTGGGCATGGCTGATATATTGGATGGACATGGTTGATGCATTGGGTGGGCATGGTTAATGCATTTGCTGGACAGGGTTGATGCATTGGGTGGGAATGTCTGACATGTTGGGTGGGCATGGCTGGTGTAGTGGATGGACATGGTTGATACATTAGGTGGGCATGGTTGATGTAATGGATGGACATGGTTGATGCATTGGGTGGGAATGGCTGATGTAGTGGATGGACATGGTTGATGGATTGGGTGGGCATGGTTGATGTAATGGATGGACATGGTTGATGCATTGGGTAGGAATGGCTGATGTAGTGGATGGACATGGTTGATGCATTGGGTGGGAATGGCTAACATGTTGGGTGGGCATGCTGATGTAGTGGATGGACATGGTTGAGCAATGAAGTGTGACTCTAGCTTTAGAAAATAAGTAATTTTAAGGTGGGATCTAATTTGTACATCAAGACTTGAGTTTCACTTATGAAGCATTGAGCTTTATGTGGTCAAAAAAACTACCCGTCTTCCTTTTTTAATACTTTCTTTCCAGATATCGCCAGAGCAAGTTTTATCGGAACAGAATTCATCACAACCTATATGCAGAATGGGTTGCCAAACGTGAGCGGTGGAAAGATGGAGATCCGGATCAGTGGCACTCAGGACAACACCACTGTCACCATCGAAGTCTTTGGAGGATCTTACTACAAAACCATAACGGTCGGAAGTAGAGTAACAATCTCCGTGATCGTTCCGGAATCCTCTGAGATTAGAGGGAACGTCAAATTCTCCAACTCACTCCACATCTTCTCCAACAAACCCATCGCTGTCCTCTGCCTGAACTCCAAGTACCACAGTGCTGAGACATCAGTCGTGCTTCCATTACCCTCACTGGGAACCGAATATTACCTAATAACGCCAAAAACGGGGGCTTCCGGTTGTTCCAAGGTGTTTTCAGTCATTGCATCGAAGGAAGAAACTTCTGTGGAAATTTACACTAAAGGTTCAATCCAAGTCGATGGCCAACGGTATGCCGCCAACAGCAAGGTCACCATTACCCTACCGGCCTTCCATGGCATCCAGATGTTGAGTTCTGATGATCTGTCCGGTTCTCATTTGATTTCCAAACACCCTGTGGCTGTATCTAGTGGGCACACATGTGCCCAGAAGAACACTAAGGGCAACCACGTCTTTGAGCAGCTCCAACCAGTCTCCAGTTGGGGAACTCAAGCGATTGTCGTTCCACTATCTTTCCAGCAGAAATCAGACTTGGTCTATGTCATCGCGGCTAGAAAAACCAAAGTCAACTACGTTTTCGGCACGACTCAGAAAAAAGAAAACATGGTGGCCGGCCAAGTGCTGGAGCTGGAAATCTCCAAGACGCCAATAAAAATTGAGGCAAGCGATGTGGTACAGGTCACCTTCATCAGTACGGGCGGAAGAGGCAAGAGGTACGAGTACGACCCATTCATGATGAACGTCCAAGCTGTCGACACTTATTGTAGCTCCTACTTCTTATATGGACAACGCAGCATTGACAACCACGCCATCATCATAGCAGAAGCTTCCGCAACTGGGGAGCTTAAATTCGATGGCCGCCCCCTCTATAGGCCACAGTGGAAGGAAATATCCGGAACCGCCTATAGTTGGCTTGAATACAACTATGGAAACAGTTTGACGTCTCACAGAGCGGAGCACCCCACTAAAACATTCGGTTTACAGAGTGTCGGCATCGGGTCAACCTTCAGCTATGGCTCCTCTGGGACCTGTGTGAAAGGTGAAGTAAATGAACTGTTGTAGATGTTTCTTCTGGACAATCAGAATTGTAGTAACGGGTTATGTAGAAAAATACATAACAAAATAGATAAATAGATACATACAAGACAGGTAGATAGACAGACAGATCGATAGATAGATAGATAGATAGATAGATAGATAGGTAAATAAATAAATAGATAGATAGATAGATAGATAGATAGATAGATAGATAGATAGATATGGGATAGATAGATAGATAGATATGAGATAGATAGATATGAGATGGATAGATAGATAGATAGATAGATAGATAAATCCAAAAAATCGCAGCACTCCAATATGCGGTGAAAAAATTAAAAAACTAAGTCTTTATTCCAACATGTCCACAGAGCAACGTTTCGACTCCTAAGAGTCTTTCTCAAGCAACATTCAACAGGTGGTGTGCAGTATATAAAGGTGTATCCAAATACATATGCAAATCAATCGATTAAGTGGAAAAATATGCAAATTCAGTGACAAATTCTTTTTGTGAATAAATATACAAACAATGTGAAAATTAATATATATAATAATAAAACCGTGATGAATAAAGTGTCTAATTAGTGTTATATAAAAGTGAACTATAAGATGCAAATAGAACATGATAAAATCACATTTAAAACTTACAAAATAATACAAGTGCCATCAATAATATACAAATTAATATGCAGTACATATTTAAATACAGAGGGCGGGACATATGCCTCCTGAAACATAAAATAAATATGCATACCATTGATGTTCATATCTCACACTCTCTCGGCGTCCCGTGTGTGCAAATGCGCATGTCTGGCGCCACTACATCACATGACCGCAAGCGGGATATTGGAGTGCTGCGATTTTTTGGATTTATTTGTGTGGACTTTTGACTCGAGTCGTACATCGCTGGCACCCGTTGATTTTTGGTATATATAATTTTGAGTGCTGCTAATTTTTCTTTTTTAGATAGATAGATAGATAGATAGATAGATAGATAGATAGATAGATAGATAGATAGATAGATAGATATGAGATAGATAGATATGAGATAGATAGATAGATAGATAGATAGATAGATATGAGATATATAGATATGAGATAGATAGATATGAGATAGATAGATAGATAGATAGATAGATAGATAGATAGATAGATAGATAGATATGAGATAGATAGATATGGGATAGATAGATAGATAGATAGATAGATATGAGATAGATAGATATGAGATAGATAGATATGAGATAGATAGATAGATAGATAGATAGATAGATAGATAGATAGATAGATAGATAGATAGATAGATAGAAAAATCCAAAAAAAGTTTAGGGGTTTGTGGCGTACATAAACAATATTTAAAAATACAGTTCGGGTTGTATTTGCATGAAGTGTTCTGCTTTATTCAGACAAGCGAGGGGAATTTCGTCCACCCGCTACATAAAAATCGAACATACACTCCTACAGCCTTACGCGTTGCACGCCTACACTGACGCTTCATCAGAGGCATTGTGGGTAAGTAAAAGTTATCGACATTTAAAATGCAACATTGTTGTTAATTGGTTGTCCTTTGTGTCAATCAGACTGAAACTCCGTTTTCAGTCTCTAGCTTCACATGTGATGTTTCTCAGTATTTCAGGGTGCAGCACTGTTGCTAACAGGCTCTGATATGTGTCCATCAACTCAGAGCGCTACTTAAATTCATGGTGTCACAGGAGCCTGAGTTACAAATATTACAATATCAGTGACTAGTTGTTCCGCATGTCAGCCGAATCAGCATTTAATTAACAACTGATTTATTCTAGTAAGTAACTTTAATTTGAGCTATAGAGTTTTTATTGATTTTACATATGTGAGTGGTATGAGCCCCATCAATTCATATATATTATAAAGATATATGCGCTACACTAATCCAATTTTTTTATAATACAACCTTTCTATAGAACTTTAATTTTACTTACTATAATAAATCTGTTTTTAATTAATTGCTGATTCGGCTGACATGCGGAACAACTAGTCACTGATATTGTAATATTTGTAACTCGGGCTCCTGTGACACCATGAAGTTAAGTAGAGCTCTTAAAATGTTGCATTTTAAATGTTGATAACTTTTACTTACCCACAATGCCTCTGATGAAGCGCCAGTGTAGGCGTGCAACGCGTAAGGCTGTAGGAGTGTATGTTTGATTTTTATTGTAGCGGGTGGACGAAATTCCCTCGTTTTGTCTGATAAAGCAGAACACTTCGTGCAAATACAACCCCAAGTGTATTTTTTATATACTGGTTATGTGCGCCGCAACCCCCAAACTTTTTTGGATTTTTCTATATTTAACCCCGTTGTTGCTTCAACACGGGGAAGGGATGCGCAGCCATTTACCTGGAACTCTGGATTGTGATTAATAAAAAAAGCTATACGGAGAGTTGTGCTCACATATTTAGCACAACTCAGCCAGGGTTAGAAGCTTATTTATCTCCTATATATTTTAATATTATTTACTTCACTATTGTGCGCTCTCTTTGTCTCTTTGTTTCTATCTTCGGTAGATAGATAGATAGATAGATAGATAGATAGATAGATAGATATGAGATAGATTAGATATGAGATTTCATAGATAGATAGATAGATAGATAGATATGAGATAGATAGTAGATTAGATAGATAGATAGATAGATATGAGATAGATAGGGTATGAGATATTAAATTGAGATAGATAGATAGTAAGATAGATGATAGATAGATAAAATAGATATGAGATAGATAAATATGAGATAGATAGATAGATAGATAGATATGAGATAGATAGATATGAGATATATAAATATGAGATAGATAGATAGATAGATAGATAGATAGACAGGAATTAGATAGAAAGAAAGATATGGGATAGATAGATAGATAGATATGAGATAGATAGATAGACAGGAATTAGATAGAAAGAAAGATATGGGATAGATAGATAGATAGATAGATAGATAGATAGGAGATAGATAGATAGATAGATAGATAGATAGATAGATAGATATGAGATAGATAGATATGAGATAAATAGATATGGGATAGATAGATATGAGATAGATAGATAGATAGATAGATGGATAGATATGAGATACATAGATAGATATGAGAGATAGATAGATATGAGAGATAGATATGAGATAGATAAATATGAGATAGATAGATAGATATGAGATAGATATTTTTGATATATATATTTTTGAGATAGATAGATAGATAGATAGATAGATAGACAGGAATTAGATAGAAAGAAAGATATGGGATAGATAGATAGATAGATAGATATGAGATAGATAGATAGACAGGAATTAGATAGAAAGAAAGATATGGGATAGATAGATAGATAGATAGGAGATAGATAGATAGATATGAGATAGATAGATAGATATGAGATAGATAGATAGATATGAGATAGATAGATAGGGTGGATAGATAGATAGGGTGGATAGATAGATAGATAGATATGAGATAGATAGATGGATAGATAGAGATAGAATGAGATACATAGATAGATAGGAGATAGATAGATAGATAGTTTGGTTTGATAGATATGAGATAGATATATATGAGATATATAGATAGATAGATATGAGATAGATAGTTATATATGAGATATATAAATATGTGATAGATAGATAGATAGATAGATAGATAGACAGGAATTAGATAGAAAGAAAGATATGGGATAGATAGATAGACTTTTTTATTTATGTTTTCCTTCTTCTTTCACTCAGATCCAGGTCCTCCGCCTCCAACCTGCCGAAATACTGTGTGCGCTTTACGACAAGTTTGCATCATTGAGGGTGAAAAGCCGAAATGTGTGAAGCCGCAGGTGGACTTGTGCTGGGCGTCAGGAGATCCACATTTCCACACTTTTGATGGCGCATACTTTGACTTCATGGGCACGTGCACGTACACCTTGGCCAAAGTGTGCGGAGATGTCGGAGAGCTTCCTCGTTTCACCACCCGGATAAAGAATGAGAATCGGGGCAACACGCGGGTCTCCTATGTGCGGGAGGTCACCTTCATCACTGAACCTCACACCATCGTGGTCAAGAAAGGAGAGCTGGGTCATGTGAGGGTGAGTGGTGGTTCATACCTGACTCCAGTACTGCTCAGGACATGATTGGCTTTGGTTGAATTTTAACCTGTGTCTCCATTGCTACAAGCACAGGCAAGTAGAAAAGAAAATGTGGCCCCTTCCTTTAGGATACTCTTTAGGTAATCATAAAGCTGTAGAACCACCCACAACCTGCACAGAAAGTGGTAGCCTGAAGTTGTGGAACCTCCCACAGCCTGAACAGGAAGTGGGAGCCTGAAGCTGTAGAACCTCCCACAGTCTGAACAGGAAGTGAGAGCCTAAAGCTGTAGAAACTCCCACAACATGAACAGGAAGTGAGAGCCTAAAGATGTAAAACCTCCCACAGCCTAAACAGAAAGTGGGAGCCTGAAGCTGTAGAACCTCCCACAGCCTGAACAGAAAGTGGGAGCCAGAAGCTGTAGAACCTCCAAAGTCTGAACAAGAAGTGGGAGCCTGAAGCTGTAGAACCTCCCACAGCCTGAACAGAAAGTGGGAGCCTGAAGCTGTAGAACCTCCTACAGCCTGAACAGAAAGTGGGAGCCTGAAGCTGTAAAACCTCCCACAACCTCAACAGGAAGTGAGAGCCGGAAGCTGTAGAACCTCAATCAACCAGCACAGGAAGTGGGAACCTGAAACTGTAGAACCACCCACAGCCTGAACAGAAAGTGTGAGCCTTAAGCTATAGATCCACCCACAGCATAAACAGGAAGTGGAAGCCTGTTGCTGTAGAAACACCCACAGTCTGAACAGGAAGTGTGAGCCTTAAGCTATAGATCCACCCACAGCATAAACAGGAAGTGGAAGCCTGCAGCTGTAGAAGCAACCACAGCCTGAACAGAAAGTGGGAGTATGGAGCTGTAGAACCTCCCACAACCATCACAGGAAGTGGGAATCTGGTGGTGTAGCATCGTCCACAGCCTGACCAGAAGCTTTAAAAAAGCCCAGAACCTGAACAGGAAGTAGAAGCCTAAAGCTGTAGAACCACCCACAGTCTGAATAGGAAGTGGGAGCCTGAATCCCAGGGTCTCGAAGCAAAATCTGTAGAAGTGTCTCCCATCAACCATGTGCTCATTATAGTACTGGTGTCTTCCTATGTGGTGGAAGAACCTTAAAGGGGTTTTGCCACAATCTCATTTCATACCTCCTGCATCCAGCTCTTCAGCTCTGTGTGCTCAGAAGGGGGGCGTGTGTGATTTGTTTGAATTTCATATCATGTGACCCTGCAGGTTGACATCACCAGGCCTTTCCTCTCTGTAGTCAAAGAAAGGTCTGTTTATGTAAAGCACTGTGAGTAGCTGAGAGGTAAAGTTTTTGCCTCCAGGCACAAGGGTCCTAGGTTCAAATCCCTGCAGGAACCAAACCTGTGTTTCTTTTTTCTCTTTATCAATGGTCTCTTTTTTATTTATTTGCACTGTTTGACTAATTACTAAGGAGTACAGAGGATGGAATAGAATGACAGCACCCGGGTTTGAACAATCAGTAGCTGCCTGAGAGGAGAAGTGATGTCTGAGCATGTGCGACCAGGACTGAGGAGTTCTCAGCCCTGGTCGTATCCCCTGGAGACGAGCTGTTAACAATGGATCACTAAAGGAGCAGCTAAAACAAAAACGGTGCAGAATTTTTAATAACGATGAATGGTGAAAATATTTATTCTTTAATTTACAAACTTCCCACGTCAATTTTACTTCGTGGCAAAACCCCTTTAAGGTCCCACTTAGGGCACCAAAATTAAGTGCAAGTTCTAATGCAATGTTTCATCCCAAAGGCTTCACCCTCTGCCAGTTTGTCCTACATGACACCCCCCCCCCCAAGGACGGATAATTCTTAACTTTATCTAACATTATTTTATTTCTAAACATTTCTATCTCTTTTCTGCAGGTGGACAATGCTATGAAGCAGCTCCCCGTGTCACTGTTGAATGGGACAATGAGGCTCTTCCAGAGCGGGAACGCGGTCATAATGCAGTTGGGCAAGGACGTGCAGCTCCTATACGACTGGGATCATCTGATAATGTTGGAACTTACCAGAAATTATGCCGGGAAAATGTGCGGCATGTGTGGAAACCATAATCAGGACCCTAAAGACGACTTCCGAACCCCCCAGGGAGCCCAAGCTCCCAACGCCATCGCCTTTGGTGCTAGCTGGACAGTAAGTGAGAAGCCTCTGTTCTTCTAGATATGAGATGTTTTTGTGTTTTTTTTTGGATATTCTTGGATATTTTTAAGAATTGTAAAAGAGTTACCAATTCTCCCACCTTTAATTATTGCAAAACTACCATCTTTAGATTTGTTGGTGGTTTCTGTTCCTAAAATAGCTAAGTGGTAAATGATATGGCTTCATTGCCACACCCAGAGGGGTCCACCGGGAGTCCTGTGACTGATCACTCAGATTTATTGGTTCCTCAATGCTAGACATGACTAGTAAGACCCCCAGGCTTGACAAACTCATTTTCACCAAGGGCCACATCAGCATTATGGTTGCCCTCAATGACCCATCGGAGGCTAGTTAGGGTCAGGGATGTCTTAGCAACATTTTGGGCCTCTAGGCAAAGCAGTGCACATGGCCCTTCCCTCAGGCCATGCCTCGAACCATCCTGAAGCACATCCAATCACGCTGAGGCTCATCCAGCAGACTGGTGCCAAAGCAATAGTGAAGTTATCAGGATTGCAGGTAGGTAGGGGCGTATGTAGGTAGGTCCCCCATGCCAAATATTGACCCCTTAGATTGCAACAGAAAGAAATACAATAATAGAAAGTGGGAGCCTGAAGCTGTAGAACTGCCTACAGTCTGAATAGGAAGTGGGAGCCTGAAGCTGTAGAACCACCTACAGTCTGAATAGGAAGTGGGAGCCTGAAGCTGTAGAACTGCCTACAGTCTGAATAGGAAGTGGGAGCCTGAAGCTGTGGAATCGTCCATAGCCTGAACAGGAAGTGGGAGCCTGAAGCTGTAGAACAGCCCACAGCCTGAACAGGAAGTTGGAGACTGAAGCTGTAGAATCGACCAGAGCGTGAACAGGAAGTGGGAGCCTGAAGCTGAAGAACTTCCCACAGCCTGAACAGGAAGTTGGAGCCTGAAGCTGTGGAACTGCCCACAGCATAAATGGGAAGTTGGATTCTGAGGTTGTACAGTAGAACCATCCACAGCCTAAATAGGATGTGGGAGCCTGAAGCTGTAGAACTGCCCACAGCCTGAACAGGAAGTGGGAGCCTAAAGCTGTAGTACCACCCACAGCCTGAGCAGGAAGTAGGGGCCTGAAGCTGTAGAACTGCCATAAACCTGAACAGGAAGTGGGAGCCTTAAGCTGTAGAACCACCCACAGCCTGAGTGGGAGCCTGAAACTATAAAAACCACCCACAAACCTGAACAGGAGTTCGAGTCTGAAAATTTTAGAAACCCCCCCCACCAGCCTGAAACAAGAAGTGGGAGCCTAAAGCTGTAAAACCACCCACAGCCTGAACAGGAAGTTGGAGCCTTAAGCTGTAGAACCGCCCTAAACATGAACAGGAAGTTTGAGCCTGAAGCTGTAGAAACACCCACAGCCTGATCAGAGATGCGGGAGCCTGAAGCTTTTAGAACAAACCCCCAGCCTGAAAAGGAAGCGGGAGCCTTAAGCTGTAGAACCGCCCTAAGCCTGAATAGGTATTTTGAGCCTGAAGCTGTAGAAACACTCACAGCCCGAACAGGAAAGGGAGCCTGAAGCTGTAGAACCATCCACAGCCTGAATAGGATGTGGGAGCCTGAAGCTCTAAAACTGCCCACAGTCTGAACTGGTAGAACTGCTCACAGCCTGAACAGGAAGTGCGAGGCTGAAGCTGTAGAAGCACTTATAGACGGAAGTGGGAGCTTGAAGCTGGCTGTGAAGAGCAGGTTCTGTGTTACAGTGTGGATGGGAAGACCCTTTTAAGGTTGTAGAAAGGGGAACCTAAAAACGTCTCTCCTTTACCAATTCTGTCTTTTATCCTTGCCTAACGCATAAATCACCGATTACAATAACTTGTTAACGACTTATTCATCTTAATTAGTGAGAACAGAACTATTTTCCTCTACACTTGTAGGAGGAAGACGACACGTTTTGTTGGCATGACTGCCGCGGACCTTGTTTGAGTTGTCCATCAAATTTTGCCAGTAAGTACTCAACCGATGACTACTGCGGACTGATCAGCAAGAGCGACGGCCCCTTCAGCGCTTGCCATGCCGTTGTGGACCCCAAGATGTACCTCGAAAACTGCGTCTTCGACGTATGTGTCAATGACGGCTTCAAAAAGATTTTGTGTCAAGCCGTCCAAGCGTATGCGGAGACTTGTCAGCGCTCAGGAGTGGCTATCAAGGACTGGAGGAAGGCCGCTGGATGTCGTAAGTGTAGACCCCCAAAGACCTGAGACTTATTTGTAGAAATTGGGTTGAGTTGACTAAGGTGGGATATGTCTCTTTTTGGTTTCAGCCATGGTGTGTCCTAAGGACAGCTCCTACGAGCTCTGCGGAAAGGCCTGTCCGGCCACCTGTGAGGAGCCCGAGGGCCCAGCCATCTGCATAGAGTCTTGTGTGGAGACTTGTCAATGTAACAAAGGGTTCGTTCTAAGCGAAGGGAAGTGTATACCCAAAACCAGCTGCGGGTGTTCTTATAATGGATTCACCTATGCTCCCAAGCAGGCATTCTGGAACGATACCAAGTGTCAACAAAGATGTATGTGCAACGAGCAAAGCCTGAAGGTGGAATGCACCAAGAGCTCGTGCGGGGCCCATGAAGACTGTGCTGTCAGGAATGGCCCTCCTAGGGTTGCTAACCCCCGGTCTTACGGGGTGTTGCATGGCCTCTGGTGATTCCCCATTACATTTTGCTTCGATGGAACCAGGTTTGACTTTCAAGGGACCTGCATCTATCAGTTGGCTGCCCTCTGCGACAAAGAACGGGGACTGACAGATTTCAAGGTCTGGGTTCGCAATCAACATCGAGGCAACATGGGAGTCGCCTACTCAACGGTGGTCTACATCAAAGTCTATGACCTGGAGATCGAGGCCAGTAGACAGTACCCAGATAAAGTTATGGTAAGCATCAAAAATATCTATAAGGGTAAGTTCGAGAGCCACCAAGAACCCATTCCATCCAAGAAGGTGCCATTTTGAATACCAATTTCAGATTCCCATGAGGTTTCAAACCCCTTGCTGACATTTTACATTCAGCCATAGTGTCAGTAAATAGGTATGGACTGGGTAGGCGAAAGGAAATGACCGCTCAGGGTGCCACTTCATCCCAGGCAAGAAGGGGATGCAAGAAGAGATGGTGTGCGCCGAGGGTGCCACTTCATCCCAGGCAAGAAGGGGATGCAAGAAGGGGTGGTGTGCACCTAGGGTGCCACTTCAACCCAAGCAAGAAGGGGGTGCAAGAAGGGATGGTGTGCGCCTAGTGTGCCGCTTCATCCCAGAACAAGAAAGGGGTGCAAGAAGGGTTGGTGTGCGCCTAGGGTGCCACTTCATCCCAGACAAGAAAGGGGTGCAAGAAGGGTTGGTGTGCGCCTAGAGTGCCACTTCATCCCAGACAAGAAAGGGGTTCAAGAAGGGTTGGTGTGTGCCTAGGGTGCCACTTCATCCCAGGCAGGAATAGGGTGCAAGAAGGGATGGTGTGTACTGAATTTTCCATTGGGGGGGGGGGGCACTATGGGCCACATGTATGAATCCCGCCGGGTTGGGGCGCACCTTTCCGCCAGTTTTCCGGCGGAATCTGCGCCTGATTTATGTCGGGGCCGGGGCGCGCTCATACATACAATGTAAAGTCCGCCGCGCCTCGCCTGTGTTTTAGGCGCAGTGCGGGTCCGAGGCGCAGTGCGGCGCTGCGCCTAGGATTCGGCGCCGGAGGTAGTGCGGTCATACATGCGGGGAAAAGTCCGCCGCGCCTGGCCAGTGTGTAAGGCGCAGTGCGGGACTTTGGCGCAGTGCGGGGCTGCACCTGAGATTCGCCGCCCGAGCTAGTGCACTCATACATGCGGGGAGAAGTCCGCCGCGCCTGGCCAGTGTGTGTGGGGCACAGTGCGGGGATCGAGGCGCAGAGCGGGGCTGCGCCTATGATTCGCCGCCGGAGGTAGCGCACTCATACATGCGGGGAAAAGTTCCCTGCGCCTCGCCAGTGTGTGTGGGGCACAGTGCGGGGACATGGGCGCAGTGCGGGACTTAGGCGCCGTGCGGGACTGCGCCGAAAAACAGTTCCGATGCGAGACAGGCTGGAACAGCGAGAAATCATTCCACATGTCGGTGCGGAGTATGAATCAAAAATCGCCTTTATAAAGGCGTTCAACATTCTCAGGAAAAGAGCTGAAACCTCAAAATAAAAAATACATAAAACAAAATCACTTTCCAATATCCTAATTCAAGAATTAGGATATTGGAAATTGCCGGTAAATACAGTAATTCAAAATCAGAAAGCTATTCTGATTGGTCGGCATAAACCGGCCAATCAGAATAGGAGCGACAGTGAACCATTAAAACCTATGGGGAAGTTTAGACCAATCAGAATCCACGGCGGGATAGTTCAAAATACAGTAAAAATGCTGAAAAGAGCTGATTGGTTAAGCTACCGGGGACTTGGCTAGCTCAGCCAATCAGAATAGGAGCGACAGAGACCCATTCTAGCCTATGGAGAATTATTGACCAATCAGAATAGGAGCGACAAAGACCCATTCTAGTCTATGGAGAAGTTTAGACCAATCAGAATCCACGGCGGGATAATTCAAAATACAGTAAAAAGACAGAAAAGAGCTGATTGGCTGAGCTAGCGGGTGCTTGGCTATCCCAGCCAATCAGAGCGCGAGCTACTTCTCTCCCATTATAGTCTATGGAGAGATGGGCGCTCTGAAATCTCGGCACTCAGTGCCGTGCGGCATGAAGTATTAATCAAAAAAAAATTTTTATTAAATGTAAAACATTATCAGATAAAGAGCAGAACCCTTCTTTACAAATAAAGCAGTTAAAAACCCGAACAACGCGTTTGTCGCCGAGACCGGCGCTACATAGGGAATTGCAATAGAGAGAATCGCCGGGAAATACAGTAATTCAAATTGTTTAAGCTATTCTCATTGGTCGGCATAAACCAGCCAATCAGAATAGGAGCGACAATGTCCCATTATAACCTATGGAGGAGAATTGACCAATCAGAATAGGAGCGACAATGTCCCATTATATCCTATGGAGAAAAATTGACCAATCATATTCAAAGGCGGGACAGTTCAAAATACAGTAAAAATGCAGAAACGAGCTGATTGGTTGAGCTAGCGGGGGCTCGTCCAGCTTAGCCAATCAGAGCGCGAGCTACTTTCTCATAGAGTTCTATGGGGAAAAGAAATTCTGAGCGCGCTCTGTGATTGGCTAAGTTAAAAGAGGCGCCGTTATTTGGACCAATGGGAGAGCGAGCGACGCTCCTATGGGTTTTCTAATGCAATCTGAAATCAAACTGTACATGGCCGAAATCAAATTATAACACTACAGAAGTTGTCCCGATGTGTATATAAAACGAATGATAATATGGGGGTAACGAAAAAAAATATTAAATCAATAAAATCATGTTTATTTCTTTATTTTCGTTAGCCAAGGATCAATAGTATGGGTGCAACGAAAATAAAGAAATAAACATGATTTTATTGATTTAATATTTTTTTTTCGTTACCCCCATATTATCATTCGTTTTATATACACATCGGGACCACTTCTGTAGTGTTATAATTTGATTTCGGCCGTGTACAGTTTTATTTCAGATTGCATTAGAAAACCCATAGGAGCGTCGCTCGCTCTCCCATTGGTCCAAATAACGGCGCCTCTTTTAACTTAGCCAATCACAGAGCGCGCTCAGAATTTCTTTTCCCCATAGAACTCTATGAGAAAGCAGCTCGCGCTCTGATTGGCTAAGCTGGACGAGCCCCCGCCGCTTCAACCAATCAGCTCGTTTCTGCATTTTTACTGTATTTTGAACTGTCCCGCCTTTGAATATGATTGGTCAATTTTTCTCCATAGGATATAATGGGACATTGTCGCTCCTATTCTGATTGGTCAATTCTCCTCCATAGGTTATAATGGGACATTGTCGCTCCTATTCTGATTGGCTGGTTTATGCCGACCAATGAGAATAGCTTAAACAATTTGAATTACTGTATTCCCGGCGATTCTCTCTATTGCAATTCCCTATGTAGCGCTGGACTCGGCGACCAACGCGTTGTTCGGGTTTTTAACTGCTTTATTTGTAAAGAAGGGTTCTGCTCTTTATCTGATAATGTTTTACATTTAATAAAAATAATTTTTTTATTAATACTTCATGCCGCACGGCGCTGAGCGCCGAGATTTCAGAGCGCCCATCTCTCCATAGACTATAATGGGAGAAGTAGCTCGTGCTCTGATTGGCTGGGATAGCCAAGCCCCCGCTAGCTCAGCCAATCAGCTCTTTTCTGTCTTTTTACTGTATTTTGAACTGTCCCACCTTTGATCCTGATTGGTCAATCCTTCCCCATAGGTTAGAATGGGCCACTGTCGCTCCTATTCTGATTGGCCGGTTTATGCCGACCAATCAGAATAGCTTTCAGAATTAGAATTACTGTATTTTCCGGCAATTTCCAATATCATAATTCTTGATATTGCGCCGTTCTAGAGTTTTGGAAAGTGTTTTTTTTAAGTATGTTTATTTTTTACGTTCAGCTCTTTTCTGACAATGTTTTCCGCCTTTATAAAGGCGATTTTTTTCGGAATCATACTCCTGCTGCACGGAGCGGAGCGCCGAGATTTCTGTCGCGATCTTCTATCTGCTTCCTCGCATGTTCCGCTCTTGCTTCACTTCGCCGCCACCGGAGCATTTAGACCAAAATAAACCAGGTTTGCTTGTCGGAGCTGCCGAGCGCTGCACTGCGCCTCGCTTTGCCGACTCGCCATCGTACATGCCTCGGAGTTTTCGAGCGCGCCGCGTCCCACCCCGGAACGCCTACACCGCGCCCACACCGCGCCCACTGCCCGCCCCTTCATGCGGGGCGCAGCTGAAAGTGGCGAACACTGCGCCTAACACTGAATCCCTGCGTCCGACAGCGGGATTCGGGCTGGGAGGCGCAGTATACGCCAAAAAACAGGCGAAAAGCCCGATCATACATGTCGCCCTATATGCTTGTGTACCTAGGGCACCAGAATACCTTGTCCAAGTCCTGGCTGTTTATTACAGTTGGGATCTGCTGGAATTGGAGACGGCTTTGATCCCGTCTTTTTAACAATGTAGACCCTGCAGTGATCATGACCGTGGCGTCTAAGTGAATGGGGAACGGTACTGCACATGATAATATCGTGGAGTTCCGAGCAGTTGCCTTGGAAGGCTTCTGTAGCTGCCATGTTACTGCTCCTATTACATCCTTTTATAAGCAGGAAGTAATAAAAGCACCATCTTGGTACACCTTTCTACATTATATATAATATATATATATATATATATATATATATATATATATATATATATATATATATAATATATATTACAAGACAGTGTACAAATGATTGTGTCCTCTGGTGGTCAACTTTTCTAGGGGGGCAAATATAAAATAAAATAAATAAAATGAACAAATAAATTAAATAATAAAATAGATAAATAAAATGAACACATAAATAAATTAAATAATAAAATAAATAAATAAAATGAACAAATAATAATAAAAAAATAAAAAAATAAAAAAAAATAATAAGAAAGATAATAAAATAAAAAAAAAAATAAAAGAACCAAAAAATTTAAGAATTTAAACCCCACCTTTTGCCGTTTTGCAAATCTAGAAAATAAAGAAAAATTACACATAATTTGTATCACAGCGTCCACAAAAATCCAGTCTATTAAATTCGACATATTTTAACCCGAACACTGTAGAAGAAAAAAGATACCCAAAGCCAAAATATTGACTTTTTTTTTTTTATTTGACATCCCCTAGAAAAATAAGTATAAAAAGTGAAAAAAAAGTTGCAGTTACTCCAAAATGGTAAGCAATAAAAATGTGCCCTCATTCAGGTACATGGATGAAAAAAGACAGAAAATGGCACCACAGCTTGAATTTAAAACATTAAAAAAGTAAAAAAAAATGTTTTTATAAATTACTAAAACATAACTCTAAGAATTTGATAGCGCTGGAATCATACCGACCTGCTGAATACAGATAACAGGCCACTTACACTGAACAGTGAACTCCACAAACACCGAAACCTTTGCAAAAGTGGCGCAATTACTTTTTTTATTTCCATATTTCACCCCACATAGAATTTTTTGGGGGTTTCAAAGTACCTTATATGGTACGGTCAGTTAAACAAGTACATCTTGTCCCCCAAAAAGAAGACTATGCAGTAAAAAAAAAAACGAAAAAAGTGATGGCTCTTAGATGGCTCTTAGAAGGCGGAGAGGAAACAATGAATGCGATGCTGGGAAGGGGTTGATATCATCTGTTGTGAGTCGTGTCTAATGCACAAGTTTTCTGTATATTGCAAGGCGTTATGGGAATGGAGCTGAGAAGCTCAAGCGCCCTCTATTGGATGTAACAAAACCTCAATTTGCTTCCGACTTACTGAGTCTTTAGAAAGCAAAAAGGGATATTAGCAAAGCCAGTATCACTCAATCTGCATGCAGCTGTTTCAGGGTTTTTCCCCTCATCAGAGCAGAGCAGAGTGATACTGACTGGCTGGGTGTGAGGCACACCTATATGGTGCTCTCCCCAATGATAGACATTCCCCATTCTGAGCCACTCATTGCCTCCAACCCAGCCAGCCAATATTGCTCTGCACTGATGAGGGGCAAAACCCCGAAATAGCTGTATGCAGATTGGTTGATGCTGGCTTGGCTAATATCCCTTTTTGCTTTCTAAAGATTCAGAAGATTCGGAAGCAAATTGAGGATTTGTTACATCCAATAGAGGGTGCTTGAGCTTCTCAGCTCCTTTCCCATAATGCATTGTGATATGCAGATGCTTAGTGGAGGGCAAAAAGCCAATTCAAAACTCCACACATCTATATGGTGCTCTCCCCAAGGAGAGATATTCTCTTTTCCAAGTTTTCTGTAGGAATATTTTTTTAGGAAAAAAATTTCAAGGGCTTCTATGATTTGATGGTGACCTATTAAAATTTTACCCAAATTTTCCAGTCTCCAAATTGGATTTCACGGATTTGATGATCGTTTGGTTTCTCCCAATCTCTTACTTTTCTCTTCGTAGATAAACAATAGACGCGTGAACCTGCCCTTCAGATCCTCCGATGGCCAACTCTCCTTCTACCGCAGCCCCCGCGCCGCCGTCTTCAGCTTCGACTTTGATTTAACGGTGGTATTTGACTACGACAGTAACGTCATGGTGATTGTTCCCAGCAATTACGTCAACGCTGTGTGCGGCCTCTGTGGCAATTTTAATGGCGTCGCCAGTGATGACCTAACACCCAGAGAGGGAAAAGGACCGGCCGACCCCATCACGTTTGGCAAGAGCTGGAAGGTCGGGGAAGTTCACGGATGTAGAGATGATGTGAATGCTGTCTGTAATGACCTAGCGGCCGAAGAGAAGAGGCAAAAGGATGGTGGCTGGGATGGGCCCCTGTGACCCAAAGGGGGGCCCTTTTCCCCGATTGTCATCACGGTGGATCCCGAACCTTTTTTT